>PVKC010008998.1:0-27386 GCA_004027635.1 Crocidura indochinensis
CACGAATAATCACAAAGTACAGGATGTGTGTTGCCCATGGGTGTAGCCCCTTTCAAAAGAAAGAGGCTAGTCACTGACTTTCTTCCTTCTAGTATAATAATTATAGATTTTCAACAGTTTCACATGTTTGATTCAATGCTTCAAACCACACCTTTCTGACAAGTTCTTACACTACAGAGTCCAGGAAATTAAGATAAGCATCTCCCAGGCTCCCTTTTGGCTAAAGCTCTGATTGACATTTCACTTCTTATAATCAGATACAAAAATAAGACAAAAAAAAACCTCTTGCTCAAATTTTTTATCATTTTCAGTTCATTCATTTTTATGGATGTGGGGAGGCAGTTGAAGCACAAATTCTAACTCTACACAGCTTCCCAGTGTCTGGTCACTATCTTCTAGAATGCTTAGTAAAAACATTGGTATTGATACCAGCTTCCTGGGCTGGTTTCTAAAATAGATTCTTTACTCATCTAAGCTCACATTGTCCCTCTATTCTGATTAGCAGCTCATTTCTGCAGAGTTCTGAGGATCTATCCTGCTCTTCCAGGTGAAAGATGAGTTCCTTTAACCTTTCCTGAAATTTCACTAGTATTTACTTTATGCCACAAAGTCACATTAATTCAAAGCACAGAACAATTTCTATTTTTCTGCATCGAATCCTGCAAACCCTACTATAAAATCAAAAATAGGTCTCTTTACAAGCTCAGTTAAGCTCAAATTCCTTTTAATATATAGTCATGGAAAGAGCAGGTGCTTTCAAGCTGGCCAGCCTTATCTGGATTTAATTCTCTTTTACTTTTTGCCTTTGTAGCCCTGGGAAAGTAACTTGTCCTGAGTTTCAACTTTTTTCTCTTTTAAAGTAGGGATTATAAGAACTCATTCACCGGATTGGCAGTGAATGAAATGAATTAGTGTATGGTTCAGTTCTTGCACAGAAGGGGGAACTTAACATTTAGAAATAAATTTTGAGATAATGTTTCTTCAGGGCAACATATTCCAAGATGAATAAAAGTTAAAAAAATATCAATTTGCATGAATCTGCATCTATTGCTTCTATTTTTTTGTTCTTACCTTTTAAACAATCTTTCAAGCTAGGCCTTCTTGATCTCTCTCCAATTTACCTGTTTGGTTTTAAAAAGACCGATTCTTGCCATGAATATTTATGCTTTCCGAAGTATTGTTTTCCAACTACTGACTTTCAAATAACCTCAGGCTCTGGTTCTCTAAGACATAACAGAAGCAAGCAAGAGCCTGGAGATGACTTAACCACAGCCAGAATCCCTCAGCTTGAAAGGTGCCAAATCCCACAAACTCACAGAAATCTCTTTAGAGGAGTATATGGAGTAAGTCACTCCAATTGACGTTTGCATCATCTCAAAAGAGATGCCAAGAATGGAACTTTCTTTCACACACAAAGATCTTTTCTCCCTCACCTGTTAATGGAGCACAGGTGCAGGACAGGATGCTTAGATCACAGCATCTGTCCATAGTGAGGTGTGCAAGTGAGGGTCAGATCTTGTCCATAGATTGCCGGTTTCCAGACCCCCATCTGTCTCCCTCCCCATAGTCAACTGCTCTAATGTGTTTCAGATGTTCCCTTGAATGTGTATACATACTTGTAAGTGCGTAGTAGGATGGTATTTAAATATTTAAATGTGCAAATATTTACTTTGTATAAATAAGATGGTCCTATGAATTCCACTTTGTTTCTCTGTTTTCCCCCTCATGAAATGCACTGCACATTTAAAGATGTAGCCACATCACCACACAGTGCTCTGCTCTCTAGGATTCTGTAGCACATGGTCTCGTTGTTTTATTTGGACCCATGAGGGTTTCCTCTACCTCCTCCTCCAAAGTTCCTTGTGCACATGCTCATACAGAATTCCATGGGCCTCAGGGATAGATTCACAGGCATAATATGCAAGTGGAGGCACTGAGAGGGGCTTCTTTGACTGCATGTGTCCAGATCACTTCAGTGGGCGCACATGCCTACAAGTCCTCCAGCAGTACATGGAGCTTCCATTTCAATATATAAAGTGGAACATTATTGTTGATTTAGTTTGCATTTCTCAGATTTGTGATGAATCTGAACATTCCATAGGACATTTTTTAGTCCTATGACTATGACTTTTCCACCTCCCTTTTCTGTGAATGGCCTCTAAAGTCTTTGTCTACTTTGTTCCTTTTTTACTATTTGAGATTTTTTTGCAATATGGACTAATATTTCTCAGGCAAATCTACTTTTTTGCTTCTCTTCTGCTGACATGATCATTGGTAAAATTCTCTGTTTCAACAATAAGTTTGGAAAAATTATATGGCAAAAATGATATTGTATGGGGCCCGGAGATATAGCACAGCGGCGTTTGCCTTGCAAGCAGCCGATCCAGGACCTAAGGTGGTTGGTTCGAATCCCGGTGTCCCATATGGTCCCCCGTGCCTGCTGGAGCTATTTCTGAGCAGACAGCCAGGAGTAACCTCTGAGCACCGCCGGGTATGCCCCCTCCCCAAAATGATATTGTACGGAGTGCTTGGAGTGGGCCTGCTGTGCTGGAGGACAAACTCAGGCCTCTCCTGTGCTGGTCATGTGCTCTGCCACTAAACTGTAGCTTAGGCTCCTCAACAAAGCATTTTTATTTTAGGGTGGTATTGGTTTTGTAGCACAGGTAAAGGGAGTTATTTCAACTTTATAATGTCAGGCCAGTCAATAGAAGCATCTAGAGTTTCTTCCTAGTTATTAATTTATATTCTTGATTTTGCATCTCTTAGAAGAGGTTGATAGAATATATTGTATTCTATCAAGGTTTTGTTATCAAAAACAAAATTTTATTTTCTTGTTCTTTAAATCTTCCCCATATATTATCACACTCCCAATATTTATCAGATTCTCAATGTGATATTTATCATGATTTGTGCACATAATATGGCCTTCATTAGGCCGAAGAAATCCCCATTAACATCTAGTTCGTGAAGAGGTTTTCTTTGCTTTTTGCAACTGCTATAATAGAATCCCAGCAATTAGGTGGCTTCTACACATCAGTAATTTCCTCCTCACACCAAAGGTCTCTACGTACCAGAAGTTTCTTTCTGGAGCCTGGAAATATGAGCTCAGGTGGCCATCATGGCTGAGCTCTGGGGATGCCCTTCTTCCAGGCTGTAGATTGCTGCCCTCTCACTGTATCCTCACAGGGCAGGGCAGAAATAGCAGGAAAATTCGATGGAGTCTCCTCTCTTAAGCTCTTGTGACTCAATTCCCTCCCAAAGTCCCCCTTCCTTGTTGCTGCCATTGGGTGTAAGATTTCCATACACATTTTGGAGGAACACATGCATTTTAAACATTAACATTTAGTACATAGCAAGGGCTCTATGCTTTCAAATTGTATATATTTGTGGAATCATAGAAAATTCTTTGCATGCATTTAGGATGAGGAAGGAATATGGATTCTATTTTCTTAAATCCACTACAGAGTGACCTTGTATTAATGGACTTCCTGGTTTTGAACTATTCTTTTCTTCATTGGGTAAATTGCAGGATTGGAATTATGTTGTTGTTGAATAAAATGTTGAATGAACTTGACTAATATTTTATTGGTGATTTTCAAAATTTAACCTCATTACTGAGCAGATTCTTTGCAAGGCCATATCACCAGAAGGTTATTGTTTGATTTTAAGAAGTTGTATATAGAGATCTCACTGAGAATCAAAGTTAGTAAAGGACACTGGTGTTTAAATTAATAAAGATGTTTACTATATTAGTTGAATTCTGTGTTCTTAGAGAAAGAAGTTATTATGGCCTCTACATATCTGCCCAGTTCTCCAAAATTCACTTGTTGAGAGGAACTTAAATGAATTACCAAGGAGATGGTATTTGAAGGTGGGGCATTTGGAAAGTGCCTAGCTCTGTGGTGGGGGGGCATCATGAACAGGACAGTGTAGTACAGTGTCTTTCCAAAAGAGGCAGAGAGTGGCCACTTCCTCTTCCCTTTCTCTCCTCACTTTTCTGGAAATCATAAAACAGGTTTACACCAGGCATCATATCTGCTAGTGACTTGGTCTTGAACTTCTGGCCTCCAGAACTATGAGAAATAATTATCTAGTATTATAAAACATCCTGTCTGTGATGATTTTGAGATAGGAAACCAAAAGGACTCAGATAAAGTTAATGAAAGAAAAATCTTTGAAATCACCAAATATCCTTTCTCCCAACTATTTCTTTCAGCAATCTTGGAATTTTTTTTCTTAAGCCAAATATTATTGATTTGCTCTCTAGGTTTTAAATAATATAATAGAATTTCTTTGTGAATGATTAGCAAATATTTTTCAGTCTGAAAAAAGTCAACATATCTATTAGTTGTAATTGATTTGTTCATTGTAGTAGAAATATTACACTTGGGAAATTTTACTACCGTGTTGAAAAGCACAGACTTAAAAAAATTAATCTTCTGTGTCTGAAAATTCTGCTTAGCAATCATCAGTTTCCTATCTGATCCATCTTCAGCATCACTCCCATAACATGTTTTCACTTTGTCACTTTGTCATAATGACATATCTAGGGCATTTGAAAATTCACATCTTTTTGTAACTTTTGTTGACTGTTTCATGTGGTCTGTGATCCCAACTCTTAATTACCCACATGGATAATAGTTCCAAGGACTGGCATTTATAATTTCTAGTGGGCATCAATTGGTGGTCATAGCCCCATTCATCATGCACTCCTTGTAGAAAGAGTGCAAACAATCCTTAAAGGGTCTATTTACATGTAATGATAATGTGCTGCTATGGACAATTCTAGGCTGGAAGCTCAAGTACCAGAGAAGACATAAGCACATCCATACACCATTGTTGAATACATAGCTGCTATGCTGTGAAGGGGTAAGCCAAGCAAAATTATACCATGCAATAATTATGCAATAAATGGTTATAAAATGATTTTTGGATTAAAAAACCCACCAAAATAAGACCATTATGCACTGAAATATGGTAAGTTCATTGGTGTATAAATAATATGTATATAATCCCTGGGTGGAAAATAACAAATGTTTTCTCCTAAATTTCTCTACTTCCTCCCAATCTCCTTATGTTCCTAGCTTTCATAGGACTAGGTCCCACAGGCCCCATGGAGACCACCTTACATACATGATAGACTGTGTTTAGGGAGCTAGGGGCCATTACTTCCTGCAAACCAGCTTGCATTAATGTTTCTCTTCCCAGGTGAGACTCGGCAGAACATTCCTTAGTGGAAGAAGTCACATGTCATTATCTTAGTACAGGAGCCTGAAGCATTGTCGAGGGACTACTTACCAAGGGGTCAGGCACTGTGCTGAGAACTTTAAGTTATGATGTCATTTAGTTAATTGGCCAATCTCACAGGCATTCTTTCGCATCCTCACTATATAGATGCTTCTCTAATAGCTTGAAGAAGTAAAGTAATTCCCCCAAAGTCACACTGCTGTGTTTAGGAGAGTCTGAGCTTAACCATGGACTTCCATGATGGAGTTGTACAGACATCTCAAAAAAAAAAAAAAAGTCAGGAGCCCAGAATCTAGTCCCACTATTGGCCTCAAATTTCTATGAGCTAGCTCTGTGACATGGTTTCATCATCTAGCCAGCCTGCAAGCAGAGAGACTGGCTTATTATTTTCTTGCTGTATGGTTTGGTTTGGGGGCCATACTAGAAGTAGTCAGCGGTTATTCTAGGCTCTGGGCTCAGGGAATCCTATGCATATCAGTATATGCAAGGCAAGTGCCTTTTCTCCTAAATCTCTGGTGCCAGATGAATTTATTTATTTATTTATTTATTTATTTATTTATTTATTTTTACGTGGGGGCCACAACCAGCAGTGCTTAGTGCTTACTCCCAGTTCTGTGCTCAGGATCACTCCTAGTGAAACCATATGGGGTTTTGGAGATTCATCTTATGTGGTCTACCCACTGTACTATCTCTCTACCCCACCCCCTCCCATGACTTCGAAAGGCCCTTCTTGCTGTCCTTGTGAGACCAAGAGAATATCACTCGCTATTTCACACTCCTTTCTACCAAATTCCTCACACTCAGAACCCAACTGCCCACATGGAAGAGCTTCCAATTAACAGCTTTGTGGGCCCAGGGTGTGGACGAGAGACTTCCCTGGGCAAACAAGCCAAAACCATTCCCACAGGCAAAGACCACCGACGTGCTCTCCAAACCTGTGTTCGAGGAGGCTGGTCATGATGGAAATCTGCAATTAGCTGTTTTAATCCCTAAAATAGCATTGCTACTGTTGTGCATCGTCACGTAGGAACAGGGGGAAAACCAGGGGCCACCACAGTAAGGCCAGGGGGGAGTTGGAGACTTGGGGCTCGATGCTGCAGCCTTCCATTTGACTTGTGTGTGGTTGCAGATAATGTTCTGATTTCCAGCGAGCTGACAGCTGGGATGAACGGCTGCTTAACCTGATTAGATATGCCTTAGCCACAGACTCTGGGGCCACAGACAACTGCTCATTTGAAATGCATGCCACTGGCACCCGACTGGAAGAATAAAGGCCAGCCTTAAACAGACAACACATTCTTGGATGCAAACCTTATGGTTTCAACATTGCAGAAAGGGTTTATAACCGCCTGGGGTTCCTTTTCACTGAATATTCTTTGTTGAAGAGTGTTTAGAACAACTTGTAACTTTAGCACTTTACTGTAATTGCAGCTTGTCATTTAGGACCTCATGGTATGTGAGGATCCCAGGAGGCAGGCCGGGGGGGGGGGGGGGGCAAAGAGCTACCAAGATCCCACATTGAATCCATTCTGTGGTCCCTTATGCACTGGGAGGGGCACTTCTGACCTTTCCCATGAAGACCCCAGTGACGGCAGGAGGCATAGCTGCCATCCTGCTGGTTGAACCACACAGCATCCATTTTGCCATCAACAATTGCCAAAGGCTCGCTCTTTCCTAGTGCTCTGGGCCTCCTGCTCTGTCATGTCTTTGGCCATGGTTCTTTGTAGTTCAAGGTTTCTGTGGTGGTCAGGCATCCAGCTATGTTTGTGCTGTTACCATAGCCAGTATAGCCCTATGGAGGGATGTTGGAAAGATACTTTTAAAATTATTTTTCAGAAATTGCTCCTGGCAGGCACGGGGGACCATATGGGGCACCGAGATTCGAACCGATGACCTTTTGCATAAAAGGCAAACGCCTTACCTCCATGCTATCTCCCGGGCCCTTAAAATTATTTTTAAAGTTTTTTTGCATTGCACAAGGCCTGTAAGATATCTCAAGTGGTAGAGCACATGCCTGCTGTGCAAGGGTCTAAGGTCAGTGCTTGGAACTACATGACCTTCCCCAAACACTGCTAGGTGTAGCACTGGTTGGCCCCAAGCACTCAGCTCCCAGCCCACATCACCAGGTCATGCAGCTCAGGGAGTGAGGCCTACAAATAAAACGTTGGCATAGGACCAAAAAAGATGGCTCAAAGGACTGGAGCACTTACAATTGAATTCAGTAGCCCAGGCTTGATGGCCAACTCTGCATGGTTCCTGATCCACCCAGTTCCACCCAGTGGCCCACAGTTCCACCAGTGTGACCCCAAAGGGAAACAATGCCAGCATAAAATGTATAGTATCAGTACATACTATTGACTGGTATTGAGGATATTTCTTTAGAGTTCTCTAAGAAGAAAAGCTTTGCCTGTTCTTTTCTCAGGCAAGTAAAATGCAAGCTGTGTAAGATGGGGGGACATGTTCCACCCACGGGCACTGAGGGAATCTGAGTTTTCACGAGCCACAGTTGGGAGCCAAGTGAACCTACTGAGCATATCAGGTACCTTCACACACTCTGAATTGTTTTTAATCAAAAATTGGAAATGATTCAAATACTAAGTATAAACTCTGAATCCTAGACCTTTCCTTTTCCCTCCAATGATCAGCTTTTTGCCAAGTCTTTTCATAGATCTTCCTGATGCTCCCCCCCGACGCATCTTCTCCCTGTAGTGATCAGGAGTTTAGATGGTAGAATTAACTTGGATGTATCCAGGATGAGAGATTTTAACTTGACTGTATGAAGTATTAGAAAATGGTGCTTGAATCTATGGAATTTGGACAATAGCACCAGGATGTATAGAATGTGGAGAACCTAAGCTAAGGATATTTGGGGGGGCACTAATATTTAGAAATGAATTTTCTACCTTTTTGTTGAAGGCACATATTGATTTATGAGACTATACATGTTTTAAGGTATAATTTAATTTCTATCTAAAACATATATAGCTCAAGTGTCCATGTTTCTTTGCCACCATATATCAAATTCCTTCCACCATTTCATCCACTCTCCTCTTTTTCTGTTTGTAACCTTAGTTTTGGGGTCAGCATCCAAGGATTTTTGTTTTTGCTTGTCATTGTCTAGTCCTCTGTTCTCTCTCTCTCTCTCTCTCTCTCTCTCTCTCTCTCTCACACACACACACACAGATAAGATGCTATTTATTGGGAAATACAAGATTACAAGATCCTGGACATGTGAAGAGATTGATGCAGAGAGAGAGAAAGAGAGAGAGAGAATAATACCTATAGAAAGAGTATGCTAAATCTTGGAAAACAAGTTTTACTAATCTCAAAATTATGTGAGAATTGATTCTGGAACCCGTAACTGACCTGTGTTTGGAAAAGGAAATATATCAGCATGTTAGGTAGGTATATAAATGTTTTCTTAGTATAATTTTTTAAAAGGAGGTTTTATGTACAATTTTTAAAGATATAATTAATAAGAATTTCATTATTCAACCTTTATTTATTTTTAAACAAATTATTTAAGCACCATGTTTATACAATTGTTCATGATTGAGTTTTAGTCAGAGAATGTATACCACCTTTCACCAGTACACTTTTCCAGCCACTAGTGTCTCCGGTTCCCTTTCCATGCACCCCTGCTTTGTTTTGTTATATTTTATGTATGTGTAAGATATCTGGTATTTGTCTTTTTTCTTATGATTTCTTTAATTTTGAATGGCCCCTCCAATTCTCTCCAGGTTGTAGCAAGAGGAAATATTTCATCCTTTCTTAGAGATGAATGGATTCACATTGTATATCTGTACCACATCATTCTCATCCTTGCATGGGTTGGGCACTTGGTTTGTATTCATAGCTTGAATATTGTAAATAGTATTATAATGAACAGAGGGGTATGTATGTATATATATATATAGTGGTTTTGATTTTTTGATGTATACCTATGAAATTGCTGGATCTCTTTAAACATATTTTTAATATTTTGAGAAATTTTCGTATAATGTTCCATAGGGACTAGACCAATTCACATTTCTCTGTATCCTATGATAATCCTTGGTCTTTCTGGTATTTTTTATTTAGGCCACTTTTTTTTTGGATCTTTTGGGCCACACCCAGTGACGCTCAGGGGTTACTCCTGGCTATGCTTTCAGAAATCGCTCCTAGCTTGGGGGACCATATAGGACACCAGGGGATCAAACTGCGGTCCTTCTGAGGTTAGTGCATGCAAGGCAAACACCTAACGCTTGTGCCACCACTCCATTCATAAGCATGAAATTATATCTCTGGGGATAAGAGATATCATATCTACCATACAACAAATAGGGCATTTGCCTTGCACGTGGTCAATCCAGGTTTGATCTCCGGCATCCCATATGGTGCTTAGCATTGCCAGGAGTAGTTCCTGAATGCAGGGCCATAAATAACTTTTGAGCACTGACTGGTGTAGCCCCCAAATAACAACAAAATTATATATCTGTTGATTTGATTTGATATAATTTTTTATTTTATTTTATTTTATTTTGGTTTTTGGGTCACACCTGGCAGCACTCCTGGCTCTAGGCTCAGAAATCACCTCCGGCAGGCTCAGGGGACCATATGGGATCCCTGGAATCAAACTGCCATCCTTCTGCATGCAAGGCCTTGCCGCTGTGCTATCTCTCTGGCCCTTGTTGATTTGATTTTCATTTTCCTCAAAATAAGTGATATTGAGCATTTTATTCTTTTTCTTTTTTTTTTTTTTTTGCTTTTCGTTTTTTTTTGTTTGTTTGTTTTTGGGTCACACCCGGCAGTGCTCAGGGGCTACTCCTGGCTCTACACTCAGAAATCGCCCCCAGCAGGCTCGGGGGACCATATGGGATCCCAGGATTCAAACCATCATCCTTCAGCATGCAAGGCAAATGCCTTAACCTCCATCCTATCTCTCTGGCCCTGAGCATTTTTTAATATGTATCTATTGACATTTTATTTTGTGTTGGCTCCACACCCTGTTGTGCTCATGTTCTAGTTCTGGCTTTGTTCTCAGGAGTGACTATTAGTGGTTCTCAAGAACCGTGTATGGTGCCAGGTAAATAACAGAGGTCAGCAGTATTGCAAGGCAAGCACCTTACATCTTGTTCTCTCTTGGGCATCTGTTGTCTTCTTTGATGAAGCTCTTGTCTCCATTTTATAAATGAAATTTTGATATTGTTTGCATTTATATATATACACATATATAGATAATATCTAGATATTAGATTTTAATCAGATACATGGCATCTAAGTTTATTTTCCCATTCAGTGGGATGTCTTTTGTTTTAATGATAGTTTAATGTAATTCCGCTTGTTTATTTTTGCTTTTTGTGACTGTTGGAGTCAAATCTGCAAATATATCACTAAAGCCAATATTATAGAGTGTTTTGCCAATGTTTCCTTCAATGCATTTTATGGTTTGGGATCTAACATCCAAATATTTAATCCGTTTTAAGCTAACATTTGTGCCTGGCATGAGACAGCGATCTAGTTTCATTCTTTTGCATATGCCTATTCAGTTTTCCCAATATCAGCTTGTTGAAGAGCATTTTCTGTCTCCATTTTATATTCTTCACTTATTGGCTAAAAATTAATTGTCTATATACATTAGGATTTAACTCTGGACTCTCAATTCTGTTGCATTTGTCTATGAGTACAATTTTAGTTCATACAACAGTTTTGGTTATTAAAATCTTGTAGTAAAATTTAAAGTTATGGGAGCACATGCTATAATTTTTCTTTTTTTCTGGACTGCTTTGCTATTCGTATTCTTTTGTAATTCGGTAAAACTTGTTCTATTTCTTTAAAGAGTGCCACTGGAATTTAATAGGGATCGCATTGAGTCTTTATAATACTTTTGGTAGGATGGTTATTTTAACAAAATTAATATATTTTCACCTCCTAGTGTTTTCTATTTTTAACAATGCATGTTGGTTTCTATGAACAAGTCCTTAACCTCCTTTGTTTAAACTTATTATTATGTATTTACATTTTTTTTTTTTTTGGTTTTTGGTTTTTGGGTCATTCCCTGCAGCGTTCAGGGATTACTCCTGTCTCTACACTCAGTAATCGCTCCTGGCAGGCTCGGGGGACCATATGGGATGCCGGGATTCAAACCAAGGACCTTCTGCATGAAAGGCAAACGCCCTACCTCCATGCTATCTCTCCAGCCCTTGGATTTACATTTTATACGATGTAAATAGAATTACTTTCTTTTATTGCTTTTCTAGTTTTCTACATACATATAGAAATGAAACCAATTTTATGTATGTTGATTCTGTAACCTGCCATTTTATAGTTTTTATTTATTAATTTTAAGATTTTAGTGAAGTCTTATGATTTCTATGTATTCACACCATCTGTAAATAGACTGCAAATAAAAGCTTTCCCTTTCCCTTTCCAATTTGATATTATTGATATTATTACAATATTATTTTTAATTTTTATATTCATCATACTGGCTTACATATATATCACAGTAGTATTTATTCCAGTATTTCTTTATCTTGGGCCACACCTATTAATGCTCAGGAGTAACTCCTGTCTATGCTCTCAGAAATTGTTCCTGGCTTGGGGACCATGTAGGATGCTAGGGATCTAACCATGGTCCGTCAGATGCTACCTAGGTCAGGTGCATGCAAGACAAATGCCTTACTGCTGTGCCACCACTCTGACCCCTATTATTCTAATCTATATAAATGTATTAGAACTTGTGTCACTGGATTTGGTTTATTCTTGAGACTATTTCATATGTACTAGAGAATAATGTGGATTTGGGGTGGAGAGCACTGTAATTGCCTATAAAGTCTATTAGATTCATGTATACATTTAAGGCTGTTGTTCTTTTCCTTGTTGACATTTTGTCTAATTGATTTGTCCTATTGTAACTGTTGGGTATTAAAGCCCCTGCTACTATTGCGTTGTACTGATTTCTCTCCTCAGAGATGTCTCTATATGTCATATATGAAAATACGTATACTTAATGTATTTTGAGACTCCTTTGGATTTTTAGTTTGGTTTGGGGACCATACTAGCTGTGTTCAGGGCTTCTTACCTGCTGTACTATCTCTCTGGACCCTTTGAGATTCCTGTGTTTAGTGTGTACCTATTAATGAATATTTAGTCCTCTTGATGGATTAACCCATTAGTTATAATATAATGTTTGTCTCTTGTTCTCTTGTTACCTTTCTTAGCTTGAAGTTTATTTTATCTGACAAAAGTAAGGCTATCTCTACCATTTCTAGATTACCATTTATCTATTTGACTGTTTTCCAGTCTTTAACGGTATGTTTATCATGGAGTTTAGGTGAATTTCCTGTGGATAACAGAAAGTTCAATTTTATTTTATTCTTTTATTTTAGGGCCACACCTGAGTTATTCCTGGCTATGCGCTCAGAAATCGCTCCTGGTTTGGGGACCATATGGGATGCCAGGAAGTTGAACCCCTGTCCATCCCAGGTCAGCCGTGTGCAAGGCAAATGCCCTACCTCTATGCCATTGCTCAGGCCTGTGAATTTTATTATATAATCTATTACTTCTGGTTCATCATCTGGCCCATTCAATTCCTATGACTGTGAGGTCAAATTATTGATGTTCAAGAAATTATTGAGATAAAATAATTTATTGTTGTTGGGGTAGAGAGATAGTACAGGAGGTAGGACATTTGTTTTGCATGCAGTCAACCCTCATTCAATACCTGGCATCCTACATGGTCCCCTGAGAACTTCCAGAAGTAATTTCTGAATTCAATGCCAGAGCAACCCCTGAGCATCTCCAGGTTTGGTCAAAAAACAAAACAAAAAAATATATTGTTATTTTCTATGTGAATTGCAGCTATTACTATAGTTTATTTCTGTTCTTTTGTCTTTTCCCTTTCCTTATACTATGGTATCTTCCCTTTATAAAATTAATGTTAGGGTTGGAGAGGTAGTATAGTAGATAAGACATATCTTATCTGATCTGACCTGGGTTCAATCCCTGACATGCCATATGGTTCTCCAAGCACTGTCAGAAATTACTTTTGAATACAGAACAGGAGTAATTCCTGAGTATTGCTTGGTGTGATCCAAAAGCAAACAAACAAAATCCAAATAAAAATCATGATTAGGGGGCCCAGGAGATAACATGGAGGTAAGGCGTTTGCTTTTCATGCAAAAAGGTCATCGGTTCGAATCCCAGTGCCCCATATGGTTCCCCGTGACTGCCAGGAGCAATTTCTGAGCATGGAGCCAGGAGAACCCTTGAGCACTGCCGGGTGTGACCCAAAAACCAAAAAAAAAAAAAAAATCATGATTAGATTTTACTTGTTCCTTCTCTGTTTCTCCTAATTATTTTAGGATTTTATTTTGTTGATGTTGTATTTAAAAACATTTTATTTTGAAACATCATGATTTATAATGATTTGTAATACTGTTCATGAGAGGGGGCCCGGTAGATAGCATGGAGGTAAGGCATTTGCCTTTCATGCAAAAGGTCATCAGTTCGAATCCTGGTGCCCCATATGGTCCCCCGTGCCTGCCAGGAGCAATTTCTGAGCATGGAGCCAGGAGTAACCCCTGAGCACTGCCGGGTGTGACCCAAAAACCAAAAAAAAAAAAAAAATACTGTTCATGAGAGTTTTATGCATACATTGTTCCAACAGCACACCCACCATCAGAGTGTCTACTTCCTTCCACCAATATCTAGAAGACTCCACACCACCACCCTCAGTAAGTTCTATTCTGTAGAGCGACTCTCCAGTTTTGTTGCCTTTGGTCATTTGCTGGTCCCTTTCTGTATTCCTTTATATTGCACACATGAGGGAGGGAGATCATTCTGTATCTTCCCTTCCCATCTGAGTGACTTCACTCAGCATGATATCTTTAAGTCCCAACCATATAGCACAAAATTACATTATTTTTATTTTTTTCTGACAGCTGAGTAGTATTCCATTGTGTGCACATATATGTATATATGTATATATATTTATATATATTGAAGTTCTAGTGCTTACATCAAGAATTTTAAGATTATAAGATTGTAGTCTATTTTAAATTGAAAGCAAGTAAATTTCATGTTTGTATTAGAAGTTCGCATTATGTGGGCTGAAGAAAGAGTATAGCAAGCAACAGGTCTGGGTTTGATCTGCAGTACCCCCTAAGGTCTCCAGAGCCCTACTAGGAGTGATCCTTAATGCAGAGCCAGGAGCAAGCAAGCACTGAACACAGCTGGGTGTGTTTAAAAAAAAAACACTACAAAACTCCCCATTATTGCTCTTTTGCTCTGAAACATTTTCCTATGTTTTTTTTTTGTTTTTTTTAGTAACTTGTTGCCTTAAAATGGAATTGATTCTACTTTATATCAGTCCCTATAGTATTTCTCACAGATCACTTAATATTAATAAATTCTTTTATGAATTTGTCTATGAAGCTCCTTTTTACTCCTTCAAATACTGCAAGAAAACCTTTCTGGGTAGAGTATTCTTGGCTTGAAGATCTTTTCCAAATTCACTCCTTTGTTTATATCACAACACTTCCTTTGTCTGTAAGACCTCTGTTGAAAAATCTGTTGAAAGTTTGGGGGTTTTGTTTGTTTTGTTTTGTTTTGTTTTGGGGCCACACCCGATGATGCTCAGGGGTAACTCCTGGCTATGCGCTCAGAAATCATTCTTGGCTAGGGGAACTGTTTGGGACACCAGGGATCAAACCATGTCTGTCCTAGGTCAGCTGTGTGCAAGGCAAACATCTTACCGCTGTGCCACTGCTCTGTCCCCAAAGAAATCTGCTGAAAGTTTTATGGAAGTTCATAAATATGTAAGGCTTTCCTTTTCTCTTGCTGCTATTAAGATTCCTTTTTAACTTTGATTTTTGCTATTTTGGCTTTAATGTACCTTGACATACATCAGTTTGGGTTTTTTTTTTTTTTTTCAGCTGCCTGGATCAGTGTGTCTCTTTCCTTCCTCAGTTTGGAGAAGTTCTCAACAATTATTTCTTCAAATAAAAGTTCTATTTCTTCCTCCCATTCATCTTCCTCTGGAATTTCTGTTATATAAATCTTTTCCTATAATAATGTCCCATAAATATTATCTCTAAATTTAACTTTTTTCTTTTTTGCTAGTTTTGGGTGGGGATATAGTTTCTGTTACATTATCTTTGAACTCACTCATTCACTATTCAGCTTCTGTTTTGCTACTGTCAAGCTTCTCTCTTGTATTTTTAGTGAAACTTTTGTATTCTTTAGTTCTCTGATTTCTGCTTGGAAGTTTCTCATAAATCTCTCATTCTTTCTGTGTCTAGTTGAATTTCCTTTCTATCTATAACCTCCTTTCTCTATGACTTTGATGGGTTCTTAGTGAGTTCCTTCATTAAAACTGATGCTCTGGAAACCCTGGGAGAGATTTGAGGATAAGTGTTTCATTAGGACTAGGCAGAAGTTGGGGGTTCACAATCATTAATGCCTGCAACTGACTGTGGCACTGCAGCAGAAGTGGGTTTAGCTGGTGACGGCTGTTGCAAGTGCATGAAACTGTTAACCTTCTATAGTTATGCAGAACTGGGGGGTGGCTGAAGAATCTAGGCTGAGGTAGATATGAAAGAAAACTGGAAACTCAGCTCTAACTGGTGTCAGGTATGTACTCATTGACTGGAAACAGAGTTTGGCTGGCAATTGGGCTGGCAAGGGTGCAGTCAGCAGTGGAACCCCAAGCTAAGCTTTGGTGTGTTTATACTTTATAGCTGTAGTATAGATACTTTATAGCTGTATGTGACTTGCTTACAAGCAGTTGTGTAAAGACTAGGATGGCTTGAATATATATATATATATATATATATATATATATATATATATGTGTGTGTGTGTGTGTGTGTGTGTGTGTGTGTGTATAAAGCATCATGATTACAAGCATGTTTGTAGTTGGGTTTCAGTCATAAACAGAATACCCCCTCTTCAACAATGCAACTTGGTAGTTGTCTGTATACTCCTAGTTCATTCAGCTATATGGGATGGGAAGCTGGAACTCTTGTACGAAATTTTTACTTTAGGATCTATTATTACAGATTGTGGGCTCCTTTATAATGCCCACTAGTAATATCAGCAATGTTGTAAAAGGTTTTCAAGATAGCAACTCTCAAATACTCTGACCCTATCCTATATTTTCTTTCCTCACATCCCAGTGCTGTAAGTATAGGATTATAAGATTGGGGTGCTCAATTTATTGGCATAATATTCCTTGTTTTCGTGGTATACATCTCTTTTTAATTTCCCTACCATACGGTTTCTTTTATTTATTTATTTATTTATTTATTCATTTATTGTTTTTGGAGGCCACACCCTGTGATACTCAGGGGTTACTCCTGGCTATGTACTCAGAAATTGCTCCTGGCTCAGGGGTCCATATGGGGCACCAGGGGATGGAACCAAGGTCCATCCTAGATAGGTAGCTTGCATGGCAAACACTGTGCTATTGCTCTGGCCCCAGGGTTTCTTTCTTAATGAGAGTATATCTCTGTTTGGTTTCTGTCCTTTAGCTTCAGAATTTCAGTTAATATCTAGATAAACCACACTATGTAGATCTGTTGTGATCTCAGGTGAGATAAACTCAGGGTCTCTTTACTCACCATCTTACATACACCCCATTCCCTCTTCTATAACCTAACATGGATTTCTTTTTTTTTGTTTGTTTGTTTTTGGGCCACACCCGGTGACAATCAGGGGTTCCTCCTGGCTATTTGCTCAGAAGTCGCTCCTGGTAGGCATGGGGGACCATATGGGGAACCGGGGGATAGAAACGCGGTCCATCCTAGGTCAGCGCAGGCAAGGCAGGCACCTTACCTGCAGCGCCACCGCCCAGCCCCCCTAACATGGATTTCAATTCAAACTCACTCTGTGACTAGATTCCCATGTTAGTTATACAAGACAAATGTATCTCTCATAGTATTGTTATGACTATAAATGAGGTTCAATGTGCAAAGTATTTAGCAGAGGAATTAATTCATACTATAGGTTCAGTAAATTTTAACAATCATGATTACTATTATTAATAATTCCTCTTCCACCCAATCATTAACTTTTACTTTGCTTAAATCCCTCTTTGATCACTTTCCTGGGTCAGGTTTCTCTCATGGAGACATTATTCTGCCTGGTACCATAATTATGTAACTTGCAGGCTACAGTCTGTCATCTTTTGCTCCAGTCTGTGTTCTTCACAGCATGTCTTTTGATTTATAGTTGTTTAAGGTCAAATCTCCTCTCAACTTCCATAAGAAAAAAAATCCCCAAGGAAGGTAAATATTTCTGCTGCCATCACTCATAATAGTTTCATAGGAAATAATTATATATTGGAATAAAACTGGTAAAATGGAATATGTGAGGAGTCTTGGAATAAGGGTAGGATTAAAAAGACTCAGAAGACACACAATGTTGAGGATACAGAGTCATAAAGCAAAGCAATATGAAGGTAAAAAAAAGACTGACAGACTAAACAAAGAAACAGAAAAAACAGCAGAATTTTTTTTTCACTACAAAGGTATATAGAGATTAAACATAACATGCTAGGGATTGACTTGTAACCTCCCCTATATACATACGTTGGAATCCTAATTCCCAGGACCTCAAAATGTGACTATATTTGGAAATTGGGATTTTAAAGGGTGGTTAAGTTAAAATGAGGCTCTTAGGGTGGGACCTAATCCAATCTGACTAATCCAATTTGGACACACAAAGAAACATGCATGCATAGAAAGATGACCATGTGCAGACACAAGAGAAGGCAGCTGCGTGCAAGCCAAGGAAAGAGGCCTCGGGAGAAACCAGATCTGCCAACACCTTGATCTTGGACTTGTAGCCTCCAGAATTGTGATAAAATAAAATTCTGATGTTTAAGTGACCCAGTGGTATTTTTTTTATGGCAACCCGAACGAAAATGAATGCACCAAGAAAGGCCAATTAGAAAAACAGAGAAGGAAGGCCCCCATAAATGCTAATGATGTCAAATATTTTACCTGGAATTTCTCAACAACTGTTGCTTCCTGAAGACTTAGATTTTTGTCCTGTGGGGAGGTAAGTTTTGTGCGGGGGAGTTAAGAATGGATTTGGTTTCTGAGTTCTGAGTTTCAGTTTGTAGCTCCAGGCATGCATTTCTAATACTGTCAAATTCTGAAGATTCTGACGAATGCTCTCCCAGCCAGTTGCCCCACAATTTTCCAGAAACATTTCTTGCATGTCCACTCACACTTAATCACCAGCATACCTGCCATTTCTAATGGACTTTTGAAGGGCTTTGTTTGTTCTTTAGAATTTTTAAGAAAAGCATTTGATTTCTCTCTGCTTATAAAAACCTCTAGTTGGAAGAAATCATTTTATTTTCCCCTCTAGGTTTATTTAACTTTAGCTAAAGCTGTTAGAAATAGCTTCAGTTTTACATTTTTCTTGTCTGCTCACAAAGTGTACTGACACGGTGGTTGAATTTCAATGGTTTGGATTGTTTTGAATGACTTCTGTGTTTTTGTTCCCAATTCCTCAAATACTGGTTTCACTCTGGGTTACCAGGTGAATGAATTAATTGATAATACATATTTTTAATCTAGCATAGCTTTCAATGAATATATTGAAGTTGAAACTTTGATGTTCCCAAAAGGATTAGTATTGAGAGAGACTCTAAAGCCAATGCTTCCTTTCTGTAATAATTGGCTCTGGGATTTCACAAAGTCATGTCTTTGGGGTCCAAGCTTTATATTTCATTTTTGAAGAGAAAATTCTGTACTCATCAATAACCAAAACCTTGTAGAAGGATCTATTCAAGTCTTTTAATGGCTTCCCTCTTTACTTGCATTTAGTGCTCAGGAATTTCAGTGTCCCCATTATTGTTAATAACCTAGCTTCTGGTTCAATGCATGGAATCATGGATGTAATGCTGCTCAAGCTCTATGGTGAACGGGTACCCCGACCTCCCCTATGGTACTTGGGACCTCTAAATGATGCTGGAGGTGGGGATCATGAGATGTCAGGGTTTGAAACCCTAGCTCAGACTCACGCTAAGTACGCTGTCTAACCACTATACTAAATTCTGCACCCAACCCATCTTTACTTCTGGAAAATGGCACAGAGTAAGTCTCCTCTTGGTTAGTGTGATGCTGATTTCTGAATTTAATGACATATTCTTAGTAATTCTTGCCTGTTAGGTGTTTTTTTCTTGTTATATTGTCTCATTTCCATAGGTAAAGAAATTGAGGATCAAAGAGATTCTCAAAATAGGCTTCATTTTAGATCTATTCTATATAAATTTGTGTCTGAGCCTTACCAGTCAGGAGTCTGCTGATGGACAGTCACTAGTGGAAAGAGTTCTTCAATCCTTGATGCTGCTTCTTGATTTCACTATGACTTCAGAAACTGCATCTTAGGGGGGAGGGGGAGAGGGAGAGAGAGAGACAGACAGACAGAGACAGAGAAACAGCACCCTGTACTTAAACTCAATCTTACTTTCCTTAAGGAGGATGCTTACCAAAATGAACAAAATTTTGAGTTTAGGGATTTTAAGGATCAGTAACCAAAACTCAGTTTAAAAGAAACATTTTTAGCCTCAAACATTCCTACAGACATTGCTAAAATCACACAACCACAGCAGCATCTAATCCTTACCCCACCTCACATAAATCCACTCCTTAGTGACAGCCATGCCCTGAATCACACTCAGATCTCTAGTAAAACTCTGGGGTGTTCTGGGATAGAGAACTCCCTAAAAGAAGAACCGCTTTTCCCAAGAGAGACGCTCTCTTCACGGCCATCCGTGGACACCAAACATGGTGGCTGTCTTAGGTGGAGAGAAGGCCTCCTGTGACTGCTGAGGGCAGCTCTCTGGAAGCTCCTGCACAGAACACTGCAGTTAGTTAGGGTTGATCCCTAAGAACCGAGTGAGTTTTAAGGAACTGACTAATGCCTAGGAGAGGTAGAACTCTATCCACCAAGAACTGTAGTCCGCTTCTTGCCAGTGGGGGAAATCCGGAGTTCAATTTTATTAAAGAAATCAAACATTTATACACACACAGCAAATCAAGAGACTAGCTCCTGAATTCTTGCCATAAAAATATTTCTGCCTTAAGCCTTCATTCAGAATTGGCACTGTTCCCTTATTCACTTGGAAAACTGCCCTGTCCTACAAGGTCCCTCAACTGACAGCGCTCTGGTCCTTAGGTTCTGGTGACACCCCCCCCACCCACCCACCCCCATCCGCAACAGCCTTCACACCTGCAGTCCATGATTTAATGAGGGCTGTCAGGGATTATCAAGTCATGAACTTGCCTGCATCCACCAGATTCTTATGAATAAGGCATTTTGTTCAGCTACCTCTTGCTCAGTGCTTCTTGGAGCCAACACAGAGGAAAAGGGCAGTGAGTGGTTATTGGGGGCTAGGCTTTGATGACTGAATATTACATGATGAAACACTGGCCTCTGGAGTCTGTTCTTTTTGTAACTTATTTTTACCTCAGGTGCTTCCTCCCACCTCAACTTACCCCACTGCCACCTTCGGCCAGGTCTTCGAAATTCTGGGGTGCCCTGGCGGGTAGGCTGCTCCCTCGGCAGCTCAGTAATCAACATGGAACATTCCCATCATCGCTCAAATCCCCTGATGACTAGTCACTGGAAGCTGGATCTGTTAGGCCGCAGCTGTGGCCAGTATTTGAGCTCCCTGAATAGGCAGATTTAGTGTCTAACCCATATGGAATCCTTCTTGATACAAGTGAATTTTCTGAGGGAAATCCGATGGGGAAAGGCCTAATAATTTAGCTTAAAGCTCAAAAAACAGTAGTCAATCAAAAAAGAAATAAAGAAAATAGTTGTCTGTCTGACTATTTAGTTGTTTTGGGGTGACAACATTTTGGTGCCAAGGCATATGAAATGTTTTTTTTTTTTTTTTTTTGGTTTTTGGGTCACACCCGGCAGTGCTCAGGGGTTACTCCTGGCTCCATGCTCAGAAATTGCTCCTGGCAGGCACGGGGCACCATATGGGGCACCGGGATTCGAACCGATGACCTTTTGCATGAAAGGTAAACGCCTTACCTCTATGCTATCTCCCGGGCCCTGGCATATGAAATGTTTAGTGGGAGTGAGGTCTTACTCCTGGGAGGAGAAAAGACATATATATATATAGAACTAGACTCTGGCCTTCAGGCAGGATTCTCTTGTCTCCAACCATTGTTAATTGTGCTATTAACAATAATTATAAGAAATTATTTTTGGCCTTATTTTATAGCTATCACCAACCCCCACCCCCAAAATACCCATAGGCATTGGCTACTGTTGAGAAGAACACTGTGGAGTCTTTTTCCTTATCCTTCATTGCCTTCCTTCAGTCCCCCCTGAACACATCTTGAGTAGAGTTTGCCACTTTACAGGATTCCTTCATATGTCTTCTAGGCTAAAACCTACCTGGATTGAAATTTTTCTTCAGCATATATTTTATTTCTCTTTCTCTCCCTGTGAGAAAATGCTTCCTTCTCAAAATACATCTGCAGGAATCAGAGTCATAGTACAACAGGTAAGATGCTTGCCTTGCATGCATCTGACATAGATGTGATCCCCTTCCTTCCAAGTGGTTCCCTAAGTCCTTTGGGAGTGGTTCCTGAGTGCAGAAGTAAGTCCTGATCATAGCCATGTGTGACCCTCCCCCCAAAATAATAACTTGCTACATGTCAATCTTTTGGGAAAAATTCTGTAACCTGAAAGTTTCAATGTAGGGAAGTGGGCCTGGAAGGTCAGGTGTGAGAGGTTCTAAGGAGAAAAGAAGTTGATTGGTGACGAGTAAAATAGGGTCAGAGAAAATAACTTTCAAAGTAGTCTTTTGTACTGTAAGGAACTGCTCTGATTTGAGGTCACTACAAACCATAGGACCATTCAACTGCTGCCCCTCTGGGATGAATTCAAAGGTGACCCTGGATTTTGGTATTCTTTGTCACGCATCAAATCAGTTTTTTAAATTGACCCCTGAAAAGTCAAAGTATGGCTGCCTCACTTCCAAACATGGAGTCTGGATGCTGCTGGAGGGGGGGGGGGAGGGTGTCTGGAGAAAGAAAGAGCGTGGCCACACACAACTGCACACTAGGTTGGGTTTGGGTTTCTTACGATTGCATAGGATAGAGTGGAGTTGACTGTGGTGTCCTGAAACCAAGAGTGGTCACCATTCCGGAAATCTGAGGGTAAAAATAGCTGCAGAGCCACAAACCCTGGTCAGTGCCACCCGGGTGCAGAGGGATGGTGAGCTGAAAAGTGCTGAATTTCATGATCTTTTCTTCCTTCCGGTGGTGAAGCTTCTCAGAATGAGAAGAGCTGGGCGCTGGATTTCCCCCAAAGGCTTTCTCGGTGCTTCCCAGGCCTGCTGAGTCAGTATTATTGAGTTTGGGGAGCTTTCAAGGACAGTTGTTTGAGATGGGGGCTTAAAGGGGGTTCAGCAACCACGGCAGGTAACCATTGAGGGCATCCATACTTGCTGACTTCCTGTGATTCCAAGATTTTGTATACTGTTTCATAGAAGGTTCTTACCCACTTTCCAAAATAGGCTTCACTGTCCAAAGTTATTTCTTTCTCCATCATTTTCCCTCTGGTTAATTTTATCTCTGTAGATTGCCTTTTCTTGAGTTGCTCTTTATTCCAGTTTTTCCTGTCCCATATCTTCAGAAAATTTGTTTAAATGACAGCTTCATAGTCCTTTATCTCAGATAGTGCTAGCCCCATTGAACTTTAAACCCAGAGTCCATCTGGACCATGTTTTTTGTTTTTTTTTTTTTGGTCAAAGATTCATTGGAAAAATGCTCTCAGATTCCCTGAAAAATGGAATGCATCACCTTCCTGCATACAGACCACAATGAAGCTGATCAAAATTTGCACTGAGAGGGAGGTGTTGGGCTGAAGAGATAGGACAGGAATTAAGGCACTTGCCTTGCAAGTGGCAGACCCTGGTTTGTTCCCAGTGCTGCATGACTGAGCCAGGAGCAGCCACTGAGCACTGCCAACGTTTTCTCCTGCTCCCAAATCCTAGAATGTTTCTTGAAAAGAGGAAGTCTAGGGGCAGGGCAGTGGCGCTGGAGGTTAGATGCCTGCCTTTCCTGCGCTAGCCTAGGACGAACCGTGGTTCAATCCCCTGGTGTCCCATATAGTCCCCCAAGCCAGGAGCGACTTCTGAGCGCATAGCCAGAAGTAACCCCTGAGCGCTGCTGGGTGTGCCCCCCCCCCAAAAAACTCTTTTTCCTCTTAGAGGAAAGAGTAATAGTATAGTGAGTAGGGATCTTGCCCCGCATGAAGCCAACCTGAGTTCAATAACTGGCACCCCATATGGTCCTCTGAGCACTATTAGCAGTGGTTTTTTAATAAAGAGCCAAAAGTAACCAGTAAACATTGCTGAGTGTGGCCCCCCACCCCCCAATCATAAAATAAAATATTATTTTAAAATAAATAAAAAAGGAAAAATCTTACTTTAAAGTTCACACAGTAGTTTTAACCAGGCTTATAAAATTGTAGTGATATCCTACTTTAATAATTTGGTAAGGATAATTCTAATAAACATTTATTTTTGAAATTAAAGATGCTTCTAAAGGGGATGGGTTTCTGAAAAAAATAGACTAAGTCTTATGCTTTCTTGGACCTTGCCAAACCCAGTTCATTCCTCTTGTCACATTGTTCAGGCAGAATACTCCCCACAACACAAACACACCCCAAGTATTATTTGTGTAAGAGCTTGCTTCTAAAGTTGGGCTGGGAGCTGCCTTTGAAAGGGAGAGATACATTCAGTCCTGTGTCTCCAGCAGTGTGATTGAATATTTACTAAATTGAATATGATTACCCAGAATAAAGAATCTTCTTGGAAAATTCTGTTTATGCTAGCACTTTCTTGGCAAGCTCTTTCTAGATAGCAAGAAGACAGTTTATGTCCAAATTTTGTGTAAATGGAAAGTTTTTCACTATAGTAATGTTCCCTCATCTGTGGTCATGAATGTATCCAATCAGGCCTTTATTGTTTTCCATGTTCCCAGTAAGATTCTACCATTCTGGTCCCATTGTTCCCACTTGATGTCCATGTGGCCTACGTCAGGTCTTTGTCTGTCTGGTCTACTCAAACCCATGGATCCCATCCTGAGAACTTGGCCCAAATATGCCACAGCACACATGGTTTCAGAGGACAAGTCAAAGTCGGTAGGACACATCTGTACCATGAGAGCCAAGATGTTCCAAGGACTTTGGCACCTGATTCAATTGGTGCAGAACTTGGCTCCAGCACTTTCTGAATGTATGGTCACCAGTCCAGTTATTCCCAGACTTTACTTTTTTGAAAAATGAACAAAATAATGCCTTCATAATAATAATTGTAAAAATGGCATGCAAAATTATATTGCAGTGCCCGTTTGCTTTTAATTAGAGGAAAATCTTTTAAAGATGTGCTTTCCTCACCATGAAATGACTCACATCATCTTTCCCAAGGTCAACACTTGGCATTTCAGAGCCAGAGATCCAGGAGATGCTAGTGAATCCAAAAGCCAGTCTAATTTGTCCTATGGAGGTCTGGCCCAAGAAGATGAGGAAGAGGAAAAGAATTGAGGACACAGTTTGTACCAAGCACTCTGTTTAGTGTCTTACATGAAATATTTTATTTAATCTTTGCTACTTTCTTTACCCCCCCCCCAGCTTTATGGCAGTAGAAATGAAAAAATTGCAACACATGTTAAATATACATTATGGTAGTTTGATATGCATATACATTATGAAGAGATTCCTCCCATCTAATTAAGAAATAGCTATCACCATATGTATGTATATAAAAAAACTAAGTTATACTCTGAGCAAGTGTCAGGTAAACAATGCAATATTATCTTATCATCATGGTATACTTTAGATTATCAGACCTGATCCATCTTATAGCTGAATGTCTACACTATTTTGAATCCTCTCCCTATTTCCTCATACCCTAGCCTTTGGCAACTTCTTTTCTATGAGGTTGACTTCCATTTTCTTTAGATTCCACATACAAGTGATATCATATCATAAAATGTCATTTAAAAAACCTATCTTTGTCTGACTTATCTCACCTCACATAATGTCATCAAGTTTCATTCAACTTGTTGCCAATGGCAGGATTCATGACTCCTGTCTTGCAAATGAGGAAAAAACTAAGAGTGTAGAGAAAGTCAAGAATATGTTCAATTGGGGCCAGAGTGACAGCACAGTGGGTAGGGCCTTGTAAGTGTTCAACTTGGGATTTATTCCCCAGAATGTCAGATGTTCCCCACAACCCTGCCAGGACTAATTTCTGAATGCAGAGCCAGGAGTAATCCCCTGAGCACCTTTGGGTGTGGCTCAAAAACAACAAAAATAATATGCTCAAGTTCAACAGCTAGTTGTAATCAGATCCACCCCAGATAAAAGTTGAGTATTTCCTTGAGAGGGAGATCCTGCAACTACTCCTGCCCACCAGCCCTGGTTCTTAGACTCTCAATGAGACCCCAGACATCCTGATGAAACTCCTTCCTTCAATGGGGCAGGGTCAAAGTGGTGATGTGGCTCTCTGTAGCATAGAAAGAAGAATAAGACCACAAAGATCATGGAAAGTGAGTGGAACCAACTTCTAACAGAAACATGGATGCAAAGGGAAACTTGGTCCTTTCCTCTAACCAGATGGGCAGAGCTGGAACCAATTCAGCCCTCCTACTTGAGGATGCACTTAAGGGAAAGAAACCAGCACCCCCACAAACCCCCCTCCTCTCCACCCTCTTCCTGACTCGGGTCTAACAGGCTTACAGGGCAGAAGTGGGAGGAAAGTTGACAAACTTCGTGAGAGAAAATCCCTGTTGGGACATGGATTCTTATCCAGGATCTACTATAAACCTCTCCCTGCCTGCCAAGCCCAAACCACCTTGCAGTCCTCCCTCCTGAGGCAAAGTCCTTTAGTCACCATCTTCCCCTCCAGACCATAAAACAATCACAAGCATTCCATGATAATACCTCCCTATTTATGTCTTTCAGTTTTTATTTCTCGAGTTTCCAGCATCTGCTGCCAGCTCCTTCTGTTGGATCCTGTTACATGGATCAAACTTCCTGTGAGGCCCCCTGGTTTTGTGTCACCGAAAGATCCCATGGGAGGAAGATGAAGCTCTGGAACACAAATAGATATGAGTATCTGCGATTGAGCCAAGTTTCTGCTCGACACTTTAGGATGGAACTGGAATCAGAAGTCCTGGACAATGGGGGGCATTTTTCTCGGCAAAGGGGACTCAATGCCAGGGCATGGGACATAGCCCAGTGACAGCAGCCCCAGAGGACTGAGGTGAGAACCAAATCTCTAATGAGGGCCACAGTGCAGCACAGCTGAAGTGCTAACACAACATATAAAATAGAAGTCAGACCATGGCAGAGGTTACCTTGTTTAAAATTCTCCCCCCTACCTCACACACTTGCTATCTCTCTCTCTCTCTCTCTCTCTCTCTCTCTCTCTCTCTCTCTCACACACACACACACACACACACACACACACACACACACATACTCTGCAAGAAGAGGGAAGACTTGGGGAAAGAGCAAGAGTACAGCAGTACAGCAGGGAAGGTATTTGCCTTGCACAGCCAACCCAGATTCAAACCTCAGTACCTCATATGGTTCCCACTCACTAGGAGTGATCCCTGAGTGCAGAGTCAGAAGTAAGCCCTGAATACCACTAGGTATGGCCCTACAATAAAGAAAAACAAAATAAGAAGGTAAATGCAAGACTTGAATATTCTTGGACAGAGGAAAGTCCTGGAACGGCAAATTACAGACACAATTGCTTTGAAAAGCTGCCTAGCTCCACTGAGGACAGATTGGATTGGGCCTAAGGCTGACCCTCCAGGCTCAGAGCTACTCTCGGAGACTTCTTTGGTGCCCTTCCCAACACTTCTTAAAAATATCTGCCTCCTTCTAGCAGTTCATCACACTGGTTCCTGCTATACATGCACAGGAAATGTTAGATGTTCAGGAAAAGGCTCTAATTTTTCCCATTGATTACAATACTGTACCCAGACCTTGACCTTTTATAGTTTTATCCAAAAGTGATCATAATTGAGGAATAAATAACAGGCCAGCTCAGTGGTGAGGAATGGGGCTGTATGAGAATTTGAGACAGAGACATCCCCCAAGTG
>PVKC010008999.1:0-27348 GCA_004027635.1 Crocidura indochinensis
AAATAACTACACAGAAAACTACCATAATCACGTGAATGAATGAGAGAACTAGAAAGCCTTTCTGGAGTACAGGTGTGGGTGGGGTGGGAGGGAGGGAGACTTGGGACATTGGTGGTGGGAATGTTGCACTGATAAAGGGGGTGTTCTTCACATGACCAAAACCTAATCACAATCATATATGTAATCAAAATGTTTAAATAAATAAAAAAATGTAAAAAAAGAAAAAATGAGAAAAAGAAAGAAAAAGGAAAAGAAGGAAGACAAAGAAAGAAAGAAAAAAGAGAAAGAAAGAAAGAGAAAGAAAGAAAGAAAAAAAGAAAGAAAAAGAAAGAAACTTGAACTTACAAATATCCAGATATCACACTCAAATAGGCAAATCAAATCTATCTGTACTTCATATTCTGTTGCCATAGTTTCATTTTATAAGTCTCTTCTGAGAAAAAGCAAAACTAAACATAAAGTCAAACCAACCACAAAATGCCATAAACTCTTTTTAGCACTTTCTCTCTATTGTTTTCCAGGAAGTAGAGGATAACTTCTTTCCCTTTTCTCTTCCTACCACTCAAACTTTGAATACTTGTGGATGAATCATTCCCAATCTGAACTGATAATCCTCACAACAACCTTTTTTCCCCTAGATCATAAAAACACAGTGGTTAATTTATCACAGAACTATTTAACCTAGTCCCTCCCTAGTTCTACAACTGAGATCCAAGCCTATAACTTATAATCTACCACCCACATATATTAAAATGAGATATTGTTCCCACAGAAAAGAACTCAACAGTTATACAAGTCCTAACTCTGTTCTAGAGAATGATTGAAAGGAAAGGCTGGAGTTGTTTGATAGACTTCTAAGGAAAGGCGGTTAAAGATAAAAGACTAGCCATGCAGAGTACACTGTGAGATAATTCAACAATCCAGAAGACTTCTCCACTCTGCCTCAGCATACACTCCAACATTTAGACACAAAGCAATCCATTAGAGAGATGGTCAGGGTGAACACAATTATCTCAGCTCTCAAAAGTCACGTGAGAACAGGAATAGGAATATTCTTCACTAAAATACCATAACAAGTGAGAGCCTAATCTAAGGAAACACTTCGAACACCAGAAAAAGTGCTAGGATCACGTAGATAAGAATTTTTTTCTCAAACCTATCATGTAATGTGAGAGTTTAACATACAGCTTCTAATGAAGTCCTGCCTACATGCCAAAAACTAAAAAGTGCACTGTAATAGTACCCTTCTGTAAAATGCAAAATGTCAGTAGACCACTGCTATCACATGCTTGGAGTCCTATCTTAAATCAAAGAAGATAGAGTTCTCCTTTATAGCTAGTTTAAGGAGAGAAGATCATTGAAAAACCTTGACTCTTCGCAATTAGCAAACAATCAACAAAAATAATCTCTTATACTTACTTTCTGGAAGGACTATCTGTAGGATTCTAAAAAAATGTTACTTATATTTGAAAATAAAATCCTGCAATTAAATATTTAATTTAAACATTTTGAATGTTAAAGATAATCTCTCAAAAAAGAAAGTGTGGGGGTTAGAAACCAGATCTTGAACTTCAACTACCCAGCCAAATACCAGTGAGTGGAACTCCTGTATCTAGAGACATTGCACGAAATTGGAGAGGATTGAGAGGTTAGGAGAATCTCGTTTGGAAACCCAAAGTAGTAGACCTAGACAGACTCTCTGTATAGCTTTTGGAAGTTTGTGTTCTGATCTTTCTATCTGACTTTCATAGAGAGATAAACATAAATGGAAAGTCAGACTGTCCTCTGAAAATAAAGTTTCAGAGAAAAAGAACCCAATTTTTATTACCAGATTCCTCTTATGACATTGATTCTTTGGTTCAGGAGCATCACTGTCACTACACGGCCTTCTAAGGTAGCCTGAAAGTTCATTATTGACATTTCTTTTTCCTCCTAAACTGGATCCTTTCCCTGTGCCAAGAGAATGTATTTGCACTGATTTGTATTTATACCTTGCTTTACTTTATATTTGTGTTAGTCCTAAAGACCTCATTCACTGGGTAACAGAAATATTTTTATGTACAAGCATATTTTTTAAAAGCTTAGGATAATTTTATATAAATGAGTATCCATTTCTTTTTTACTCTTAAAGTGTAGAGTTGTAACTCTAAACTTGTAATGATTTTATCATCATCATAAAGATATGTTATTAATTCTACTACTGTGGCTATTTATATTTTTTCTATCCTCATTAGTTTCCCAAACAAGTTACTATTGTCTTTATCTGAATTACTATTACTTTCTAACAGAAAATCCCTCTTGTCATAACTCTTGTCTTATCTTTTTGTGTATAGTAGTAAGTAAACATTGTTGACTAGCTATTTCAATTTGAATAGAATATTTAACCTCTCATCCTCAGTTTCTTTACTTGAAACTAGCTGACAGCTATAGAGACCATTAATATGGTGTATTATATAAAGCACATAGAGCAAACAGTGTTTGGTGTATGTTACATGTTCTGTTAAGGTCTGTTATTCTTAATAGCATAAGAATTTTTAAGACTGGAAATTATTGAGGGCAATAACCATACCATACCAATGATGCCTTCCAAATCTCCTTAACTGGGTACCAGGAAGAAACTGTACATCAGGGGTCTCAAACTCAATTTACCTGGGGGCCGCAGGAAGCAAAGTCGGGTGAGGCAGGGCCGCATAAGGGATTTCACTTACTGAATATTCACAATAAAAAAATCGCACTAGTAAGAAAAAAATTGCAAAAAATCGCATTAAACATTTGCATACCCCGAACGAACGGAACTGCTCGGGCTGTGCGAATGTTTAATGCGATTTTTTCCTTACTAATGCGATTTTTATTGTGATTATTCGGTAAGCGAATGATCGAGAATACTGCGATATTTGAAGACCAGCCGAGGGTCACAAAATGTTGTACGGAGGGCCCCAAATGGCATTCGGGCCGTGAGTTTGAGACCCCAGCTACATGTTCACTGAATAAAAAAGATAGATCTAAAAAATTCCCTATCTCATGGTTTGGTTATTTCCCAGTATTTCTCCACAAGTGGTTCAAGTCATAAACTTAGATATTTATCTGACAATAAAAAGATATTACCATATCATTATTTTACTTGTTACAGTGACAGTTTTTTTGTTGTTGTTGTTGTTTTTAATTTTCTAGAGACATAGATTTATCAGAAGAAAATAGACACAAGAAATTCAGGTGTTCTATAGATAGGATCCAGTAAGAAGTCTCAGGGAACAGTGTTGAGGAATGGAGTGAAGATGAATGAAGACAAATGTCAGTTGTCTTTTTTTTCTAGGACAGGCTTTGAACCTAAGAAGCTGTATTAGAGAAAGTTTCTAATTCACTTAGCTATAACTAATAATACCCTACTCCATGAACAGAATTTGAAAGAGGAAAGAAAACTGGGGTGGGGGGATTCCTATAGAATTCTGCTCTGTAACTAAATCATTTGAGTAATAATCTTATTTGAATTTTTAGATGTCTCTGTTTATTATCCCCTTCGTATAGTTGAGAAAACTGAATCCAACCAAGCATGATCATCTGGGTAGGAAACAGAATATTGATTTAGACTCTGATCTCAAATATCCTTGCTGCACCAGTAGGGTTCAAACAATCCTAAGGAGCAAAACATTGAAAGCCCCAAAATTTAGCAGAAAAAGACACAGTACATTAACTTTAAAACTCATTCATTATACGTCAAAAGAGAAGTACAGTCATTAGCTGTTGTTTCTGCTTCTACCAGGGTTAGACATGGGAAGAAACAAAGGTGTTGAGACAGGCAAAAGTAAATCTGCCCTGTCAACAAGTGGAAACTTGCCTCATCAGGGAACAAATACTGTTGAGTGTTTTATAATTGGAGGGAATCCAACACAACTGAGTTTCATAGTTAAATGTTCAAAGTTTAATCTAAAGTTTCGTAAATTATCACTTTACATCCTGGTTGTAAAAAGATGAAAATGAAACAAAACCATAATGGTATCTGTATTTTTAGTTTAAAAAAAAAGTTTTATTTCTGCCAAGCTGTAATCCTAGTCAAAGACAGAGAGAGTAATAAAAGAGCAAAAAGAGAGAGCAAGCTTATATAATTTATTATAGCACCTATAAGGATTTAGTATTTTGTAATAAAAATGAATATTTACATATTACATTTGTTATACTCAGGCATATGAATCACTTATATCCTAGAATAAAGTCTTATATTTATGTTTAATATTGTTTTCAACATTTTCATAACTCAAAATTTCCATTATTACTTCATGTCTTATTATCTCTTAATAGGGAACTAAAATGAAAAGTAAAATTTATTTTTCCATCTACGCGGTTGGGAAATATGAGAAACTAAGGTTCAATAACTTCATATCAGAATAAAAAAGAAGAAATTCAGGGGAAAAAAGAAGAAAAAGGAAGAAAGAAACAGTTCAACCAGGGGTCTCAAACCATCCATCTCAAAGGGACCTTATTGGATGTGGAATCCAATGTTGCCACAACATTGCCACTAAGCAGATGTCTCTAGTACTCTAGGACAATGGCCATCCCAACCCTTCTTCAACTCATCTAGAAAGATGTTTTCCTTCTCTGTGGGATCCTGCATTTCAAAGAAAACATTCCACATGAGCAATGCAGAACTCAGCAGGAACTGAGCATGCCTGGGGAATGCTGGAATTTATCTGTAAAGTAGTGTTAATCCCAGGTGGTTACTGATCAGTGGCATGACTAACTGTTGGTTTATTGCAGTACCATGAAATTTATTTCTTCAGTAGCAATATGTATGTGGCTGCTTCAAAAGCTGAATACAGGTTTCATCCTTATCCTGTTGCCATATTTTTGATTCTTAATTTTAAACTTTCTTATGAGATTTTGGTATTCACGATCAGAATTCCAAAAATTTTCTTTGCTATTCTTAAACTTGCTTTGATTAAAGATCAATATCACAGTTCTCTTTTTTCTGATGATAAAACAGTTTTACAAATATGCCTCACTGAAGGAATAAAAAACCAAGCCGTAGTCAATTGTCCTAGTAGAAATTACTTTAGAAATTTTTAGACAGAAACAGCCTTCCCACAAGATGGAGGCTGGCTAGTTGTAGAGAATGACTTCTGCGATGGGCCTTAAGGATGACAGAAGGAGAAGGAGGCATAACAGATAACAAAGATGTCATGAAAAAATAGCTTAAGATCCTGTAGGACATCAGTGAATTGGTAGTTCACATAACACCGTACACCACTCATTTTACATTAGCCATTTACAGCGAAGGTTCCTGAAACAGAGGTATCAATTGTTTTTTTTCACAGCTCACATGTTTGACTTCACAGAAGTTAACCCTAGAATTGGGACTCTAAATTCCCAAGTGTGGATTATTTCTTAAACCCCACTTTATGTCATGATCACATCAGCTAATCCTAAGAAGACAAGAAAGTTGTTTAGTTCAAGAGACAGCATTGGACATATAGAATGCCTTCACTACCCCTTCATCATAAATGAAATATGTTTTCCACAGAGCTACCTGCAATAAATTTTGACTTTGGACAATAATTGGCTTTACTCACCAAATGGCAACTGGCTATGAGTCTCAACCCTCAGGGAGTGATTCTTCTTTGAAAAAGAAAATTTCTCATTTGAATAATTATACATTGGCCTCAGGTTAATGCAAATTTTGGGATGCACTACCAGGACTTTTGCCCAGAACATATGAGACATAATTTGCAATTCTCAATGCTTTTTGTGTTCAGCAGTTAACCCATTCTGAGCTGTAAAGATCTTTACTCTGACTTTAAAACTTTGGGGAGTTTGATACTTACATCAAATGAGACAAAAATAGAATCAGATAAAAGTAGGAACGAAAATATTGGAATTGTTAGTCTTTCAATACTCTAAACTTTTTATCAATAGATGCCCTTTTTCAGAAAGTATCTCAAGAGAACCCTAAAGAAAACATCTGAAAATGTACTTTGTCTCCTTCTTGACAAAATGCACTGACATTTTCTTTAATAAAAGAATGACTCCATGAGTATTATACTGGTTTGACTCCAACCTATTTTCATTGCTCCTAACATTATAAATTATTTTCTGGGTCTAGATCTGGCAGAAGGGCAGATCTTTGTGATATACAAAAAATTAATTCTCAGCAACTCTCTGGATCAAGCTATACCTAAAAATAAATGTATCGGAATTTTTCGGTCAAATAACTAAATAGTTAACCTTTTGAGCTTAATCTAGTTTTAGTCACTTTTTATATTACTTAAAAATGAAAATATTAGCTAACATATTCCAAACCTCAACAGTACAGAAAAGACAAAACTTAATTCCTCAAATTGATGCATTCTCAATTTTTAAAAATTTAATATTAAATTAATTTAATATTTTAATAATAATTTAATATTAAATTAATATTAAAAGTTGAAAAATTAAAAAAATAAATAAAATCTCTTGGAGTCTATCTTTTACCCTCTGTAGTTCTTTTGTTATATCAATGAACAATAACCTCAAGAAAAAGAATAAAAATATTAATGACATACTTGAAAGAATGTAAATACTTTTCTGTCTTTTTAAGCAAGTTTTTCTGATTAGAATGAGCAACCATTAGTGGGAAACTTTTATTTTGAGAAATAATAATATATCCTACGAAATAATAGTAGATAATGCTATCATAAATGATGCCAGTAACTCATAGAATCTATAAAAAAAATCACAGTTATTGTTCTAAAGAGTTTGGGCATCCTTCAAATTGCATTGTCACTTGTGAAATCGTTATTATTACTATAACTTACTTTTTTATAATTTATTTTTTTATTTTGATCAAAGTGGATTACAAATATTTCACAGTAATATTTAAGGAGCATAGTGATATTGAATCAGGGGCGTTCCCACCACCAATATTGTCTTCCCTCCATCCCTGTTCCCAGCATGTATCCCATATCCTCCTCTTTTAACCCCCAAGCTGCTAGTATAGGTGGTCTGCTCTGTGTCTAATATGTTGTAAATTGGGAATCAATTCTTTGTCATTGGCTTTGGATTTGGTGCTTAAGTTTGATCCTTTTTTAATTTCTACTTAATGTGCACATGACTGGTCTCGTTACCCTCCATTATTTCCCCCTATATTAGTGGGGCAAAAACAAGATGGTTCGAGTTGTGTGGTTCTGTTTGAAGAAAAGAGAATAATAATAATAATAATAATAATAATAATAATAATAATAATAAATTATAGTAAAATACAATGGGGCAAAAAATCAAACAAGCAAATAAAATGAGAGGAGTCCTCCTAGAGGCTATATCTATCAGTTTAAGAGCAGGGAGGATGAAGGAAGAAAAACATAACAACAATACAAAAAATAAATAGATAAAACCATTTTGCTAAAGAAATTTTTACAGTAAAATACACTTTTACTTAGGAACTGGCTTTGTAATATGGTGTTCATTTTAGTTATTCTTTCAGCAAGTTTTTTATAGCTCCACATCATATAGCCTGAAATTTCTGTCTGAAAAAACAAACTTTGGGGGATATAGTCTCATGACAACATAATAAAAACTTAGACTTGAGCTCAAAACTTGATAATGCAATAGAAAATCACGCATATGTAGGCCATCATGTCATAATGTACTAAAAGATATGATGAACTATAAGGGTCACAAGACATGAACAAGTTTATAAGTCAAAAGGACAGTAAGTTGGCTATGAATTGACTATGAACATATAACTAATAACTTAGTCATGTGCCTTTAGTTTATGCAAAGATTTTACTTAGTGGGATAATTCCCCAAACCACACTCCTTTTTTCTCTTTCCAGTGAGTAAAAAAACAATTTTGTGGTTAGGTTCTAACCCAAATTTGAAAATACACACTTCCTTCAGTCTCTTATCTAAAGATGAATCATTACATAACCCTTTTCTAAAGCTTAAACATTTTTATAGAAATGTGTATGATTAAGAAGAGGAAACTACATAGAAAAACCTCTAATTATTCTATTTGATGCAATGAAAATAATACCAGTTAAAGATAATAAATTTTGGTGAAAGAAAATTTCATTTTGGTATTCAGATGCTCACTTTAAAGAAAACATTACTTTATTATTATTTTTAAGTAAAGGATAGTTCCTGGAAACTTTGTGTGCTAGTTGTGAGAAAGTTGATTAAGTGTGATATACTCAATTATATATATATATCAAAAATGATTTATTCATGAAAGTACAAGAAAATTACTTTCCCCCAAATATGAAAAGAAGAATTTTGCCACTCAAACTTCATCTTCTTCAAGGAATCGTTGGTTGGTGCAAACATCAATTACTAGAATAGAAAGGTTATTGGAAGTCCCAGGTTGGGTGAGTTTTATTAAAAATGAGGATCAAGCAGCTCTTCTAAGATCAAAGTGAGACACTGTGGAATCAAATATCCCACAACAATATGTTTCTGGTTAATTCCTAAAGTCTAATCTGTTTCTACAATTCATTAATTATGTGAACTTGGACAAACTACTCTCTCCTCGGATGTTTTCTCATATATAAGTTGGAGTTGTGTATCATACAAATTTAATTGGTAATGTTGTATACATGTATGTACGTTGTATTTGAAGCTGTGTATAGTGCACATTCATTTGGGATGTTGTATATATATGCTGTGTGTCAATGAGACAATGGGACATATATGTGTGCCCACACACATATAATATATGTAGTAACCTGGTGTAGACTAGTACCATTCTGGCAAGGCAAAAGAGAAGATTTAGAGTGCAATAAGAAAGTTAAACCCTAGAAATTAGTAAAAATCAGAGGACTGTGGTCAGAGTGATAGCACAGCGGATAGGGAATTTATCTTGCTTGTTGAAGCCTGGGTTTGATTCCTATTATCCCATATGGTGCTCTGAAACTTCCAGAAGTATAATTTCTGAGCACAGAGCCAGGAAAAAATCCCTGAGCATCACTGGGTGTGCCCCACCCCCCAAAAAATCAAAGGACTTTAAATTCCTAAAGACCAAGATATTGATCAGTGAGCCAAGTCTAAAAAATCTCCCAAAAGAACCATTCAATTCTTTGCGAACAACTTATTATAGAACTTTACAGAAAACTGTAGCTTTATAAACAATAAAAGCTTCAATTTGGGAAATGTTCTGACTAGTTTCTTCTACCTTTGAATGCATATTGCCTTCCCAGTTTGCATAGAGGCATGGAATAAATATTTGTTAAGGGGTTCATTCCATCTTTAGCATCCAGAAATTATTTTATTTGCTCCTAATCACCTTTCTGTCCTTTAGTTCAATTTTTTTTTTGGTTTTTGGGCCACACCCGGTGAAGGTCAAGGGTTACTACTGGCTATTCTCTCAGAAGTCGCTCCTGGCAGGCATGGGGGACCATATGGGGAACCGGGGGATCGAACCGCAGTCCGTCCTAGGTTAGCGCAGGCACCTTATCTCCAGCGCCACCGCCCGACCCTCTTTTAGTTCAATTTTATAAGCTGAAGAAAGCAATAAAGGAGCAGACCTGTCCTTTGGGTAATAAGCTAAAATCTCTACTTAAAGTCAAACCCAACGGCCCTTCCACTGTTAACACACGTGCATACATATGAGCATAAATTGGGAGGCAAAATATATATGCAATAAATCAATGCAAACTGTATTTTCTTCAAACTATAGACCACAATAGTTTCCTTTCTCAACTCATTTTTAAATCTAATATGCCTTTACACAATCAACCTTCTCATTAAGCAAACAGCTTTACACATAATTTTTCAAGGAACTCCTCACTCTCTCTTCAGATCTGCAGTGGGAAAGGACTGGAAAGTAATAGCTCAAGGGTGAGGTCTTACAGATCCTTCCATAGCTTAGGGGAAGGTTAGCGAGTTGCTTTCAGGGAACAATGAGAACTTTGACAACAGGGAGTTTGACAATTTCTTAAGTCTCAAAACATAGCCATTATCAGTTCAGAGCTGAGTGTGCAAACATAATCTATATGTTTATACACCTTCTCCCAGCTTGCCGGTGTTGTTTTAAATGGGAGGGGAATAAAGTGCAAAAAGGAAGTCCTCTTCATTTTGGCAACTTACAGGTAGAACTACACTTACTCAACATGAGTCTTTTGTTTCAAGGACTGTTAGTTGCTCTGTGCCAAGGTAGAAAGACAGCCTCACCTCTTTCAGAGTCATTCATTCAATAGTCTTTTAGTGAACTGATTATGGAACAGTTGCTACAATCACTGCCAGATTTATAATGATTGCAAAGGGTTACTGTCTTTCCCTTACCATTAGAGTCCCTGTTCTAGTTACTCTTATGATTCTTCTTTTGTGATTTCCACTGCTATTACTGTCTTTTACCTGAGAGTAATACTGAGTCTTTGAATGGGTTATGAAACACCTAGAAATACAATAATCAATTAGATACAAGAGAATGGAAAAACTAGTTCCCTAGAGATTTCACTGTAATGCCTGTTTCCAAGTATATTTGTCATTCTGCAGATTAGTAAATCTTGAGGTAGCTCTCAGAACTCAGTATTTTCACAACAATTCATTGACTTCTATTATATATGGCTATTATATATGGCTAACACTTTCCAAGTAATAATCGAATGCTATAGCATTTCATGTAGTTTTGTCACATTTTTTTGTGCTTGAAAGTCACAATAACCTGAGAAAGATTATCTACTTTATGATGAGGACAATGTAAACATAAAACTATCTATTCAGAGTACCTTCATGGGTTCTGTTTATTTTGTTCCAGCTCTATGATAAAAGTCATATAAAGGAATGGGATACTTGAGCTTGTATTAGAAGACTAGAGAACAGACACATAAAAAGGCAAGGCAGGTTGCATGTTACACCATTTATAATTTAGCATATATAAGAGTATACAATGCATATGTAATCTTAACATTCTATATCTTGAGAGTAATAATTCATTATTAATTTTCCACTAATGTACTTATACTTTTTGAACACATATGTGGTGTATCATTACTGTAGTCACTGAATATATAAGTAGTAAGTAAAATATATAAAAATAACTGTCTTGATTGATTGACCATTAAATTGATATTTCGGAAAAATAAAGCATAATTAGGAGTTAATATTTTAGTATTAGAAGAAATATTTTTGTTAATATTAGAAGGAAACTATCCAGGGACAGAAAGTATGACTGCTTAGGGGTATGATATATTAGGGGATCTTCCAAATCTTGGATATTTACACAAATGCAGAATTCTTCAAGATACTTGCTTTTATGAAAATATTCTTTCTAAAAGCATGATAGAGAGCAGGTTCAAAATGACCCACTTGTTTCTAATTGTCATAGACAATTCTTTACTCAGATTATCTAAAATTTTATGCAATTTGTAATAGATTGTCTTACTTATTCTTCTACAATTTTGTGATGGAAATGGCATTATTGCCTACATCTTTAGAAATTAAGCATCTGAGTTATTAAGGAGATTATATAATTTTCTAATGTTTATTTATAATTGATATAAACTGTTTTTTTACAAAACTGTACAATCATATATCACTGCATAGTCATCACATCTATATTTTTAGCCCAAACTTGGCTTATAACTTTTTCAAAAAGTTTTACATAATGGTCAACCTTCCACATTTATAAAATTGACACATAAATATGGAATGGTCATGAGATGAGATCAATATATTTTACTTCACCATCTTAAAAATATCCTAAGTGTAATAAATTTTATAATGATATATTGCTATGGCAAGAAGAATAGTAAATGAAGTAGGATACTTGCTTTGTTTGTATCTGACCTGGGTTTGGGATTGATCCCCATAAACCTAACGGCCCCCAAGTGCTATCAAAGTTAGTCTTGACCACACATTCAGGATTAAGCCCTGAATAAACCAGAAGTCAGGGGTGATCAAAAACTTATTCTCAATAATTCCCATTGAGATGGGCTTTCAGTCTGTCATTTTTCAAATAACTAATAATAATAAACTTCTGATTCTTCTCCATGATTTATTCACAGAAAGTTAAGTTTCCCTATGAAAGAATCTTCCAGGATCAAATCAGATTGGTGAAAACCATTATCAGTTATTAATCTGCATAAAATATATTAAATTTTATCTCTCAGGAAGTAGCTGAATATATATTCAAGATTAAGAAGTTTATTTCCTATACTTTTCTAATACTTCACAGTACCTAATATGATAACAAAGCATTGAATCATATCATCTTTGTTGTTCCAAGTGCTGAATTTTAACCAGTTTATTTGGATGTTGACATATAGTCTGACTGCTCAATATTTTTTTTGGGTATGTAAAATTTTCCTCAGATTTTGCAAAGGTTTGGCATGCACCCTTTCATTTAAAATATTAGGAACATAAAACTAATGAAAATTCACATCATGATTTAAATCTAAGTATCTATTATTTACTTATCTGTTTTGGGAAAAGGCTTAGAGTTTTATTTTCAACATATAATGAACATATCTAGAAACTTAAGTCAGGATTGAGGTTATCTGAAACCACAGTAAGGAAATATTTGTAGAGGGAGGTCCTAGATAGGACAGGATTAACACAACATACAGAATGTAGGAAAGGAGTAATGTAGTTTTTCCCTTTTACATTATAAACAAATTGGTGAGTGAACCTTATGTGAAGCTAACATGGCCTATTTAAGCAACTTGTCTTTGAAAATAATAAAAATTAAACTTGTAACTGATCAATACTTAATACTCAAGTATGCCTCTCCTCTTGATCATTAAAAAGAATAGACAAATACTTTACATTTACACTTAAACATGTGATAAACTTACAGCACTTAGAGAAATAACTACATGAACAACTATCATGACAATGTTAATGAGAGAGAAGTAGAATGCTTGTCTCGAATGCAGGCAAGGGTTGGGGAGGAGGATATAAGAAACATTGGTGGTAGGAATGTTGCACTGGTGAAGGGGAGTGTTCTTTTTATGACTGAAAGTCAACTACAAACATGTTTGTAATCATGGTGCTTAAGTAAAGATATTATTTAAAAAAATAATATGTAAGGGGTTGGAGAGATAGCATGGAGGTAAGGCGTTCGCCTTTCATGCAGAGGGACTGTGGTCCAGCATCCCATATGGTCCCCTGTGCCTGCCAGGGGTGATTTCTGAGCATAGAGCCAGGAGTAACCCCTGAGCACTGCTGAGTGTGACCCAAAAACCAATAATAATAATAATAATAATAATAATATATAAAATGCACATATATGTCTGCACCAAAAGGAAGTTTTCTCAGTCCAATAAAATAAGCAGTTAAATAGGGGATTTAACTAATATATTGATTTATTGTATATTGTATACATTTTTAATTGGGGCTACATCTGTCAGAGATAAGGGCTTACTTTGAACTCTAATCTCAGGAGTCATGCCTGTTACTGTTCAAGGGACCATCTGAGTTGCTGAGGATTTGAAGCAGAGTTGTCACGTGCTAAAAAAATAATATCTTAACCCATATAACATCTCTTTAGCCCAGATTTATTGAGCTTTTTAATAACTTGCAGTCTCATATAAATTAACTCCCTCTTGGTATTTGATAAAAGTGGAATTACACGAGTTTGGATTGTTGTCTATATGGAAAATATGGCTCTTCTGTGCATAAGTAAGCACGATATAACCATAAAATACAACTGCTTAATGTTTATGTAGACATCTGGGGTTAAAAAAATGATACCAGTGAAAGTCTAAAAATTATTTATGTGCTATACTTGCAGGTTTATATATACTCATATATACAAATGCTCAAATCATAGAAACTGTGGATTTCATAATGAAAGCATTTCTAACCAAATGTATTTCTTTCTGATCTTTAATATTCTACTTTTTAAACAGATAAATTTCTGTTTACTTTGGGGGGTTTATGGAGGCAGATCCAATGGTGCTCAGGACTTTCTCCTGGCTCTGTTCTTAGAAATCACTCCTGATGCAGGGGATTAAACCTGAGCCAGTCCTGTGAAAGGTATGGACTCTCCCTTCTTATGCTACCTCTCCATCTCCACATGTGGATAATCTTCTATATTCTTTTCTCAAGGAAATATTGAAACTAATGAGGTAAAATTTATGAAAAAGCCTAGTTCATGGGTGACAGGTAATAAAAGACATTTTATTGCCTCTTTAGTTACTTCTATTTCTATTTATTATAAATCAGATCTAATGTTATCTATTAAGGAGACCATAAGAAGTAGTAAAACCAGGCACACAATGGCAGTCATCATGTGTGCATTATTCCTACTAGAGACACACTCCATTCTCAAATGAGATGTAAACCAAACCTCAAAAATTTGTTGGCACACTGGCCATGCAGCTGAAAGCTGGAAATTTTGTGAAGAAAGGTGGACACCCATCGCCATAATCACCATTTCACCAACAATCCTGCTTCACCATTCATCTACAGCTCTCTGCAGTCACCAATCTTACAAAAGCTAGAGCTATGCTGATATGGCTGCCATCATCCGGACTTTTTTGGAATAAGTGTGGGCATCCTCCCTCTGCCTTCTCTGGAAAGCATGATAGCCAATTACAAGCCCTCAAATGCCATAGTGTCAGCAATTATGCTTGACCGACTGCATTTGCTTCTGTGCAATGACTCCAACTTTCTTTTTAACACTGCTATTCTCCTAAGAACATACCAGTTAAGACATCGGTATGCAATGAAATCCACCATTCTGAAACAAGGAAGTGACAGAATGATCAACTAGCAACTAGAGTTTAAATCTTTCGACAATGACTTCATGGCCTGGTTGCAAGATAACGTAATTTTCACAAATTTTCTGGTTATTCCATCCTTTTTTCTTTCTTCTTTCTTTTATCTTTTATTCTTTCTTTTTTGTTTGTTTTTTCTTTTTAAATAATTTTACGTCCACTTACCTTTATTATGTTTTACATAATAAAACGAAGTTACTTTAAGTTACTTGCTTAAAGTAGTTTATATTTATAAAGTAGTTTATATTTAAAAACATACCTCTCGGGGCCCGGGAGATAGCATGAAGGTAAGGCATTTGCCTTTCATGCAAAAGGTCATCAGTTCGAATCCCGGTGCCCCATATGGTCCCCCGTGCCTGCCAGGAGCAATTTCTGAGCATGGAGTCAGGAGTAACCCCTGAGCACTGCTGGGTGTGGCCCAAAACCCCAAAAAAAAAAAAAAAGAAAGAAAGAAAGAATTTACTTCTGAAAATGTTGTTAGGGAAGAGGGATAATTATGCAAATAAAATGTTATAGTTTGAAAGAATAGTAATTATTAAATGTAATTATAGTTGACTCTTCAACAAGTGGAGTATGAACTACATAGATTCACATCAACCTTAGTTTGTATACCTGCATTCAATTAATCACAGGTCTCCATTGGTTAAATTAGCAGATGAAAATCCTGAGATTTGAAAAGGTTACTAAATTGTATGCTTATTTTTGACAAGGGTGGAGTAACTGGGAGATTATATGCCCCTAAGCTCTATATTGTTCAAGGATCAGCTACCTAAGGTATTAGACACATTGAGAGAACATAGTTATTAGATTAATATGATTGACAAATTCTTCCTATGCCAAGTGATGATTTTTCAGACACAAAGATTGAAACCATTTTTTAGTAAATATGAGTGAAAGCAGCTAGGGCAACTAGAAAGTTAAAATTCCCTTTAAGATAAGCATAATTTTCCCCTTTATAGCAAACCTGAGAAGAGGAGACAGATTTACATAATTCGTTCATCCCCAGAGGTTTGCATTTATTGTGGCAGTTTGCCCAGATGTCTTTCCTCTCTGTCATATGTGACCATAAGACCCATGATTTGTACATCAAAATGTCCTGGGAAAGAAATGCCATAGGTAGCCTGAAGCCATGTGTTCTGTGTCCTGCTGAATTTAAACCTCAATCTTGTTACCCTTCCCAGAAAGGCTGGCATGTGGACCAAGGCCAGCTGGACCCAAGTGCCATAAAGCAGACCAAAGGATTGCAAATAGGCCATGAGGAAAGACAGAAGATGGTCTTTGAGAATGCAGCTGGCAATGAGTTCTTCCAGTGCTCTTCAAAGTACTGGATTCATCTCAACTTTAAGTGTGCCAAATACCCAAAGGAACAAGAAGAATGTTTCTAACTTTCAGGAGAGAGTCCTGCCTTATAAGCTCCACAAAAGAAAAATGATTAGCTGCAATAACTATGTTCTTTGTACATGGGTGGAGCTGGCCCAATAGGGCTCCTGTTAACCCAATTTCAAATTCCAAATATTCTACAATTATTTATAGCTTGGTGCAATGTAAATTTTCAAGAAATTTTAACTCTTTATTTTGAGAAGGTTGGGTTCCAGTCAGGGTATTGAGGAACCACTACTAGCTCTGTCCTTGGGAGTTATCTTCTAATAGTTCCCTGGAATCAAATGGGTTGGCAGCAGGCAAAGCAACTCCTTAATCTGGTACTATCACTCTTCAAAATCTATCACTATTTAAAAAATATTAGCTTTTATCATCATTATCCTTTTATTTATCATCATTACTAGTAATGAAGAAAAATAAAATATCTTAAAATATTTGCACTCTGATTACGATTTTGGTTTGGAAGGCCATAGCCTCATGGCATTGCTCAGGGGTTATTCCTGGCTCTGTGCTCATAAATCACTCCTGGCAGACTTGGGGGACTACATGGAATGCCAGAGATTGATACCAGGTCAGCAGCATACAAGGCAGATGCCCTACTATGGCCCTTGTTTTGATTGTTTAAAAAGGAGCAAACAAAATATCATTTATCTTGATTATTTCACTTTTAAAATCCCAAGAAAGGATTCTCAGTTAAATAGACACATACTAGAAAACTTTTCTTTACCGTATGTGTATCAATCTCATTAATCCAGCTATCTTATAAGGCAAATACCACTAATTACCCATTTAAAATAGAGAAAACATATGTTGCAAAACAGTTAAAAGTAAAAAAAAGTCTGGTTAAAGATTTGATAGGTCTGAGACAGAAACCAAGTGCTGAAGTCAATGGGCCTGTCTCCTAAGACACTTGACTCCAAAGCTCAAGACATGAACCAGAGAGTTGCTACTAGTTTAAAGCAGATGATTTCAACTTTCAACATAATGGATCACCTGTTTCTCTGGGGAAACAGAAGAAAACATGGTACCATATCAAAAATGTTGAACTTAAAACCTATTATAAATATAGTAAATAATACTTTGAAATCATTGGGTTCTCTATTTCCAAATCATTTTATTGCTTCTCCCCAAAGAACAATCTGCCTTTCTTGTACCATATGCTTCTCATTCCCAAGGTGGCCAATAGCAACTCTCTCTACAAATATAGTAACTAATCAGAGGATTTCCTTAGGGTGGCAATATGTTCTTAAATTGGCCTTTTTTAGTCTGCAAATGTTTTTTACATGGTTAATAGCCATGCTCAATGAACTCCACAACATGCTATTCTGTCTTTTGCATGCTTCATCTTACCCATTCTAAACATATTTTTAAATATGTACTCTAGTTTCATTTCCAAATTCAGTTTTATTTCTGAAAAAGATGAATAAAATGTATTTTAAACATTTTCCCAGGAGTGTTTTTTGCTAAGAAATTCTCTGAGATTCCTTGGAATGAAGCAATGTTTATGCACAACACAATATTTTCAAATATAAAATTACATATAAATTAAGTCTGTATCATGGCTTATAGGAAATAAAATGTTCTCAATACTTTGTTTCAGTTAGTCTTCGAACTGTAGATTTTATCAAGAACCATTTAAAATTAAAATGACACTAATTAAAAATGTTCCAGAGAAAGCTGAAATGGTAAATATTAGCAATAGATAAACTCCAATTTTGTCTTATTGAGAAAGAGTTTGAAAAAGAGGTGGGGCGTATATAATGCTTTTGCTAGTTAAGGAAGAAAGCTGAACTTCTTAATCCCTACCACTAAATATGTGTATGATATCAAGTTGGGTAATTAAATTCTGTATTTCAATTTTATCAATGAAGTGAACTTTCCATCACAATTCAATTCAGAGTATAATTTTGGATATTGTTGTTCAGTTCCCCAAGCACAAAAATGGTTGATTTTTTTTTTGTCACTGTAGACTTCATCTTGACACAGTTCCAGTTTTATCGAGGGTATCCAAGCCATATATTAGATGAATAGGTGGGTGAATGAATCAGTGCATCAAGAGTCTGATGTGAAACTAAGTGTTTAAACTGATTTTCAACATCTGGGCCATTTAAACAATTCTGCACAACACTTCTACTACATGAAGTCAGTAATGAACTTAATCCTGCTATGATATTTGCCCAGGATCTTTGCATATTCTGAGACTGCCACCTCAGATTTACTCATCTGCAAAGTATTTCCTTTTCTTGCTTCATTTATCTTTAGTTTTCCATGTCAAATTATTCTCTTCAGAGATGTCTTTCTTTAATATTTCCAAGACTGCCTATTTAATTCTGTTTTTTTTTTGTTTTTTTTTTTGTTTGTTTTTTGGTTTTTGGGTCACACCCGGCAGTGCTCAGGGGTTACTCCTGGCTCCATGCTCAGAAATTGCTCCTGGCAGGCACAGGGGACCATATGGGGCACCGGGATTCGAACCGATGACCTTTTGCATGAAAGGCAAATGCCTTACCTCCATGCTATCTCCCGGGCCCAGTTTAATTCTGTTTTTATTAATCATCTTGTTTTACTATTTTCAGAGAACTTAGCATTCTGAATAAACTTATCATTTTTGATAATGTCATTATACTTAATCTGTTTTCTCTTCAATGCAAACATTAGAAAATTAATTTATTTCATTCATTATTAAAACTTGTTTATATATGTTGCTGATATTTAGAGCATATGGGTTGACCTAGATCACTTTTCCAAGTACCAGTAAGATTTAAGGTTATTACTAATTTGTGTTATTATTTAAATCATTAATATTTAAGTGGTTTGATACAAAACAATTTTTTCTTGCTCTGCTTCTGCAGTTTCAAAAAATCATTCAAACTCCTACAAATCTTATCCAATATGAATAAATGTATTATCAATTAATTTCTAGATAAATTCCTACTTTCCTTGTTCCATGTACCTTTCATTGATCAGATTTATTAATAGATATTCTTGTAGAGAAGTTTGAGATAAATAGATACTGGTAAAATATATGTATGTATGTATGAATATATGGATGAATATTTAAAAGAAAAGAATATGTTAATTAATGGCTTATTTGAACAAATTGTGTTCTTTCTTGAATACATATCTCACTTGATTATTTCTGTGTATCTATGTTGCTTGTTTTTTTTAAGCTCACAAATTTTGCTGTTTGTTTGGAATCTCAATTTCCAATTTCTAGTTTATGAGTAATATTTATATTGTTTTCCAAAATGGCTGGGCCAGTCAGCATTCACATCAGCAGTGAATGAGAGTTCCTTTTTCCTCACATCTGTGCCAGCACTAATTGTTCTTGTTCTTTTAAATTTGTGCCAGTCTCTGGTGTGACATGGTATTGCATTGTTACTTTTGACTGGCATGTCCCTGATGATTAATGATGTGGAATATTTTTTATGTGCCTTTTGGTCATCTGTATTTTTTCTTTGAGGAAGTTTCTGTTCATCTCTTCTCAATTTTGGATGGGCTTAGATGTTTATTTTTTTTTTCTTGTTAAGCTCTACTGTGCCTAAGATATAATATCTTAAATAGTAACCCCTTACTGAAAAACCCTCTGCACTCCTATAGTCATTACAGAACTATTCACAATGGGCAGACTTTGAAGCAACCCAAGCACCTAAGAGCAGATGAGTATATAAATAAAGTATGGTATATATACACAATAAAATACTACACATTTGTTAGAAAAAATGAAATCATAAAATTTGATTATGCATGGATGAAAATGAAGAGTATGATTCTGATAAAATGAGTCAGAGGAAAGGGGATAGACATGAATGATTAAACTCCATTTGTGGGTTTAAAAATAATTACAGATAAAAAAAATAAAAATAAAAAAATAATTACAGATAGTATAGATAGTATGGTATTAATATTCAAAGAAAATAAAGATGAAAGCCAGGAGAACTAGTCATTGTAGGCAACTTACCACAAATAACAGGATTGCAGTTAAGGCAGAGAAAGGACCACTGTGACAATAACATTTGAAAATTTTCTATCTGGACAAGAACTGGCAGCTACAAGACAATAAAGTGATGAACTTGCTACCCCCTTCAGTATCACTTTCTCCTGGGTGAGGGAGTTAGGACAAGATGCCTATCCAGAGCCAGTTGGCGTGTTTGATAGGAAGAAAGAAAATCCCTGTTTCGGGTGAAACCAAGTTATAAATAAGCAGATATCAGAAATCTAGAATGATCTTTGTTTGGAATGAAACCAAGTTGAAAATTGTGAATCAACAAAGATCAATAGTACAGAAGGAAAGTTTCTTGACTTGCATGCAATAGCCTTGTTTTTATCCCTGGCACCACAGGGGTTTTATTCTTGAGCCCAGTCAAAAAGTGAAACAGGATTAACTCCTGAGCACAGCCAGGTGTGGCCCCAAATCCCTAAAAAACAAGAAATATATATATATATATATGTATATATATATATATGCTATCAATAAATAGAAGACTATAGGAAAAAATAAATGAATCATATTTAACACCCTATATAAAGTGGGCTCAAAATTAGTTGAAGTCTCTAGTATGAGACATGAAACTACAAAATACATAGAAAATACAATAAGCAATACATTCCAAGACTCAAATCAGAAATATATTTGGATTTTTAATTCAGATATCAATGTATAGATGTGATTACTAGGTTGCATTTTTGTCACAAAAACAAATGTTGACCTACAAATTGAGTTCATATACAAAATATATACATTATCTCAGGGTTTTACAACAAATGTACAATTATGCCAAACTGTGGACAAAATATTAGAATAAGCATTTCTCCAAGGAAGATATCCAGATGATCTATATAAATTAAAAATAATGTTTTACATGATTTATTATTCAAAAATGATGATCAAAACCACACTGATATGTCACCAAATCTAGTGAGAATGTCCTGTATTTTTAAAAAAAAATATTGGAAGCAGAAATAACTGGTGATAATGTGAAGAACTAGGAATTATATACACATTTTGTGGAATAAAAATTGGTGAAACCTTATCAAAAGAGAGATGATTATTGTTTTAAAATAACAGAAATTTTATAAAAACCTGCAGTGACACTTCTCGGCATTTTAAGAATATGAAAAGCATCACAAGAAAGGATACTTGCTGTACTCTGTTCTACTACTATTTATAATAGTTGTAACAAGATCCATTTATAAATCCTGTCAACAAAAGACTTGGTTAAAGAAATTACTGGATATATATAAAAGTAAAACACCACGCTGCTACTTTTATTTAAGATGAATTTATTCTTTTCAGAATAAAATTACTGGAACTAGAAGGATCATGCTAAGTGAAATAGGAAAGTAAAAGAAAATTATCACATGGTTTCACTTTTATGTGTAATATGAATAAAGCAAATACACTGGCAAAAAATACCCAAAACACTAGAACTGACTCCTAGATTCAGTGAAAATGAGAATGTTACCTAAGGCCAAGGAGAGAATAAAAATAAGTCTTTTTGGTGATGAAATGATAATCAGAGCAGTACTAGTAATCATGGAATGTTGATAGTACTTGCAGTGACGTGTGTGTGTGTGTGTGTGTGTGCATGTGTTTATGTGTGTGTGTGAGTGTAAAGTATAAAATGAATTCAATGCTTGCTTTCTATGACTGAATTATAGGCCTGGAGTGAGAGAATAAATAAAATTTATGAGATATTATAATGACATTTATTAGTATTTATTATTTTATTATGCAGTCAAAACTTTTTGTAACTTTCTCCTCTTTCTCACCAAAAAAGAAAAAAATTACAAGAGGTCTCTGGGATTAAGAAAAGCTAAAACAACCTCTACTGGGGAGATGTTCATTACATCCTGTTGATTCTTTTTGGGTCACAGTAGAACCTCAAGACTTTAAATATACTTTTGCACTCATAAAGACTACAAGTCCCTGACTATTGGAGTATTGCTAGTGGAGAATGTACAGTACAACCATATTTTACCTCTAACAACATTATTCTTTCTTATCATATACATATACTAAAATATGCATCCTTAAATGTTTCTCTGACATTTTCTATACATGCAATCTATGTATGTTCTTTGCATATTTCTCAGTTGTGCACTCTTCATTCTACTATACAAAGTCTTACAGTTTTTTTTTGAAAAAATACTGGAAGATAATATAGGCTATTAATTATTCTACCTTTGCTGAGCATAAAATCAGAACCCAATTTTCTGTCTCTCTTTTGGTTTGGAGATCTCTCCTTGCGATGCTCAGGATTTTCTCCTACCTCTGCACTCAGGAATAACTCCTGGTTTGGTTCAGGGATCCATATGGATGTTAGGAAACAGACAAGTCTGACCACATTCATGGCTAATGCTATATACTTTGCCACTGTCTTCCAACCAGTGCAAGTGGATATCTTTCCCAACTGAAGTTGTTTCTTTGCCAATAAAACCTTCCCTTCTTTTCTATTGAGTTGTATCTGTGCTTTTTTTCTCTTTTTTTGATCTTTTTGGGCCACACCTGGAGATACTCAGGGCTTACTCCTGGCTTGGGGGACCATATGGGACACAAGGGGATCAAACCATGATCTGTCCTTGAGGGCAAGGCAGACACCTTACCACTTGTGACACTGCTCCGGCCTCATGTATCTGTGCTTTATCTATGATGACAGAGCTAATTCATTGAAATGTTCTAGTATTATAAATCACTAATAAATCAGTGAAAGCAAAATAAAAATCCAAAAGCACTTTAACTTTTGCACTCTATCATCTTTTGTGGCAGTGCTTTAAAAAAAGACATAAAAAGGGTGCACAAAATATTCTTTTTTTTTTTTTTTTGGTTTTTGGGCCACACCCGATGACTCTCAGGGGTTACTCCTGGCTATGTGCTCAGAAGTCGCTCCTGGCAGGCACGGGGGACCGTATGGGGAACCGGGGGATCGAACCGCGGTCCGTCCTAGGTTAGCACAAGGCAAGGCAGGCACCTTACCTCCAGCGCCACCACCCGGCCCCCACAAAATATTCTTAAACATAAATATTATGCATAAAACAGACAAAATCGAGACATCTTTTATATATATTGTGAACATCAAATACTAATCTCCAACACATATTTAGATACATACACAACTGCACAGATAGAGCTCAATTTGTACTCTTATGGAAGTCTTCAACTGATCTCAACAATCATGTTTCATTCATTCATTTTTCTGTCATGTATGTACATATATACATATATTCACTTAAAAATATTGTTTACTCTATATCAAATCTTACATTTAATACTGAAGATACCACAAATAACAAGTCAGATTTTGAGCCTACTCTATCTTATAATTCTTAAAAGTGGGTTGATAAGCAATAAAACATAACAAGGCCAATTTTGGCAATTATTTAGGTATTATTTATTATACTATCAGCTACTGGGTATTTAAAAAAAAAAAAGAGGGCCAGATCTTTATAGAAGACTTCCTTGGGCAGAGTACAGATTTCTCTTGTAATATGTTTTGTTTCATAATGATTGGCAGTCCATTTCTTTCTTTTTCCAAAATTTCTTCCTTTGTCAGTGTAGCTTCAAATACTAGATTTTTCAGACCTCCCAGGCCACTAACTTATCAACATGCTAAAGAATCTTTCCCAGAGTTTTCTGAGAAATATTTATTTTATCTTATTAAAAACATAGACAAAATAAGGAAAATTGCATTCTACTTTAGCTTCTTCCACTCTGACTGAATGCATTTTGGCATAGGAGTTGACCATTTTGTAACCATTGTCAAAAGGAAGGAGAATAGCTTCAGGAGTAGTGTTCTGGTATTTTCAATCTATTGAGACAGCACTAAGATAATTTGCCATTATAAAACATTATTATGTATAATAACTTATAATAATTTGACTTAATTATTATAACTTGACTATAGTGTTACATGGAGTTTAAATCATTTTTGGATTCCAAGTTCCCTGAAAAAGTGCTATTTAAATTGATCTTCCTGATTTACTATAATCTATAAATTATAAGTAATCCTAGAATCTTATTTATCTCCCTTCTACATATATTTTACATGTAGTTTCATGTATCTTGTAAAATGGTCATTAATATAATTTTTCACTTTACCTCATGAACTATTGTTCTTCAGGGCGAGGCTTAGGCTATATTTTTCTTGAATTTTCATGACAGTAAATCTCTAGAGTCTGGTAATTACAGTGTCAATAGGTCCTCAGCACATAATCTTTTAGTTAAGTTATAAGAACGTAGAAATGTTTATTAGTGATGACAGATATTGTGCTGATAAGTCCTTGGTGGTAGATTTTGATAAGGACGTTACTAGTGGTGATGATAATTATACTGTGGTAGAGGTTAGGGGTTAAGTGTTAGTACTGAAGATTGGAGCATTGCTAGCAATCATGGTAATAATAATAATAATAATGTTAGTAATGTGACTGAGACTAAATCAAAGGAAGGATGATAAAACAGCATTTAGAACAAGAGAAAATTATTTGGTGACAACTGATTTTCAGTCTTTGATAAAGTTGACTAAAAAATTGACTTCATTTCCCTGAAAAGTAGATCCTGTGAGGAAAAATTCTTCTCAATCAATAGAAAAGATTTCTTTTTATTTTCCAACCCTTCCCTTTAGAAAAAATTTCTTAGGAGTCCTGGTTGGAGCCTCACATACTTCTTAGCCTCAGGAGTTAAGTTTTTGAAGGAATTGAGCAATGAATATGGAAGAAGAGAGATAAACAGACACACCCAAAGTGACTTCCCACTCCTTATTGTCTCATGCAAAGAAACGAAATTCAAGGAAGAGGGTCCCTTCCAAGGAAAACATCCTGCACACCCAGGCAGCCTGCTTATGGAGCCCATTAGCTGGCAAGCTAACTCGCTGACATTCTGCAACTTACTCCAGCCTAGGAATTCTAATGAGAACATTCCAGGCAATGAAAATACTAAAGCTAGTTGGGGTAGCAGGGAGAGTGGGGGGTTGAAGGTAGCCCACACGGGCCATTTTCTAGAAAGTAGGTTCTGAGAATGTCTTTCTGTGTGCTGGGAACAAAATTTCTCATTTCCAACAGGCTAGCTACTGCCCATAAAATATCTGGAATGAGGGTATAAAAATGTAGTGCATTTAGTTGGAAGCTTAAGGTAATTAAATCTGCAAATTGAGGAACTTTTCAAGATTATTTACCCTGTACTATATTTTAAATCACCTTCTTGTACCCTTTGTTCTGTAAATCACTACTTCCCAACAACCCGATGATTCAGTTAATAATTATAAATCCAACAATTCAGGGCATACACTCACAAGGAACTAGATATCACTTGTCTGAAATATCTGACAATCATACCAGAAGCAAAAAAGGACTATTTAAACAAAAGAGTCATGTTAGAAGCTGCTGGGGAAGGGGCTGTATGTTGTTTTATTGAATGAAACTTTGCCTAAATAGTTCCAGTTCATTCTTTCCCACACAAGCTCAAGCCTACATCTCACAGAAGTATTTGAGTCGTTCACTTCCTTGTGCTTTGCTCTAAGAATAAGTGAGTCATGCTTTAAGCTCAAATTCTTAACACAGGTCCTACCAGGGAACAAAGGAAAACAAAACGCCTCATTCTTTTATTCATCCTTTGAAAGGAAACTCATGGCAGAAACATTTGCATAGCATTCCATTTATGTAACAGGAGGACTATCAGCTGAAGGAAAGAATTGTACAGCTGAGGAAGGGGAGCAGTTTTATTTATTCTATTTTTTTTTTCATGCAGCTGCACATCTAAGCTAATCAGTTTCTAATGCAGTCTCACACCCTGGGTCAGAGAGGGAATGTGAGGGCCCATAGCAGGAGGCAATGAGGTGGCAGAGCCTACAGAGAGCAGAAGTCATTCAACAGGGATCAGGAACTGGTTCAATGACTGACTGGCTTGCAAGCATGGGCTCCAAAGTTAGGCAGTCTCAAGTTGAATCTTGCTTTAACTGAGTGCATTAGTAGTCAGGTTGCTGGATTTCTCTTTGCTTTACTATTGTCACACGCATATTAATTCGCCTAAAACCTACCTCCGAGGTAGTATCTGTGAATCTGAAACAGAAATCTGTGCTTCTCACTTCTTCTCTCTTAGACAACCATATTTTCCTTCATTTTTAGTTTTAGTTTTTTATCTGTTCTTTCTCTCAATCACATCTAAATAAAAAGCTTATAGGATTGCTCTGAAAATGTGAAGTCTTTGGGTATCAGCCACAGCTCCAATACTTATCACCAGGTTTTCGTTGCTCTGAGTCCAGGCAAAAGACAAGAAAAAAAGAATTCAGGCCATTCAAAATTTTTGTGATTCTTTGATCTTGAGATTTTGAGACAACCTTTATTTACCAGGTTAGAATTTATTTATGAATGCCCTGTTTTCTCAAACCTTTTAATTACAATGCAGATACTTTAAAGATGATATATAAAACATCTCAAGATGAAGATGAGCAGGATTTTAATTACAAATTTTCTCCTATAAAAAATAATGAAAATAAACAATTAAAATATTTTCTCTAATGTGTCCTGAATAATAAAATGAATCCTCATTTCCTTTAAGCCAATTTGCCATGATTAATTTTCTTCATTATCTTTACAAAGAATTTTGCTTTCTCTATCTTTTTTACAGTCTTGTCTTCTATATCAAACATTTCACTGTTGCCTTTATTAATTGCCATGTACTCTCTCTTGATTTATCGTGTGTGTGTGTGTGTGTGTGTGTGTGTGTGTGTGTGTGTTTGTGTTTACTATATTCTTTGCTGGGATCATGCACACGTTTTTACTTTATTTCAATGCTAATGCATTTCAGCTTCTATACTTTGATCATAAGCTTTTATAAAATAGGTTTTGGCAACCAGAAATTATTTTTCCACTGATTCAGATAACTTTTAATTTGTATTTCTACTTGTATTTTATTTTTGCTCATAGGTTTGCATCAAGATATTCTATCTAGCTAACTTTTGTAAAAGCCATTTTCTTTTTCTTTCTTCTTTCTTTCTTTCTTTCTTTCTTTCTTTCTTTCTTTCTTTCTTTCTTTCTTTCTTTCTTTCTTTCTTTCTTTTTTCTTTCTTTCTTTCTTTCTTTCTTTCTTCCTTCCTTTCTTTCTTTCTTTCTTTCTTTCTTTCTTTCTTTCTTTCTTTCTTTCTTTCTTTCTTTCTTTCTTTCTTTCTTTCTTTCTTTCTTTCATTTTTTTGGCTTTGGGTCAAACCCGGCCACGTTCAGGGGGTTACTCCGAGCTCTATGCTCAGAAATCGCTCCTGGCAGGCTCAGGGGACCTTGTGGGATGCTGGGATTT
>PVKC010009000.1:0-27394 GCA_004027635.1 Crocidura indochinensis
TTTTTTTTTTTTTTTTTTTGGTTTTTGGGTCACACCCGGCAGTGCTCAGGGGTTACTCCTGGCTTCAAGCTCAGAAATTGCTCCTGGCAGGCACGGGGGACCATATGGGGCACCGGGATTCGAACTGATGACCTTTTGCATAAAAGGCAAACGCCTTACCTCCATGCTATCTCCCGGGCCCCAAATTTCTACAACTTCTAACTCAACACTTAACTGCTTTACCCTGCACTGCAGCGTTAGGGATATATATATATATATATATATATATATATATATATATATATATAGTCTTTTTGTTTTGTTTTGTTTTTGGGCCACACCTGGCGGTGCTCAGGGGTTACTCCTGGCTATCTGCTCAGAAATAGCTCCTAGCAGGCACAGGGGACCATATGGGATGCTGGGATTCAACCAACCACCTTAGGTCCTGGATCAGCTGCTTACAAGGCAAATGCTGCTGTGCTGGTTTTATCTTTTATCCAACCACTCAAACTTTCCCCATATCAGTAATAAGATGATTTTGTTCTTATCAGTCATGTGTTCACTAGAGTCAAGCTTTAAATTTCCTTCCCTTTGTATTCCCAACTTCTCAACAAAGAAGAGCAAGCTTTCAGCCTATCAGTCTTGACATACATTCCTTCCTAAGCCTCAACATGTCTATCTTCTGACTTAAGTGAAAGCCATTCTACACACCCCTTTCACTTTAAAGTCATTATAGGGATATCAACTGATCTATTTTCTTTTTTCCCCTGATTTCAGAAAATACTTTAAGAAAAGAAAGAGTAAAAAAGGAAAATGAGCAGAAAATTTCTCATGGCCTGAGAAGGTCTCCTACACACGATTACCAACTGGTCTAATTTCAATATGGCTGTCTTAAGGAATGATATGCACAAGGAAGAGATGAAGAGCTACAGTCAGTAAATACAGCAGTCAGATCATGCATATTTATCAATCAAGTTCTCCATTTTATATAGGTGGGTAGTGGTACCCCAAAATAACTGACAGCAACATCAAAGATCATGATACCATATAAAAGAAAGGATACAGCAATAGAAACTGCATAGACATCTTAAAGGGCTGAGTGCACACTTTGCATCCCTCACTTGTACCATATGTCCTCCTAAGCACTGTTAGTAGCAATCCCCAAGTATTCCAATGTTGGCTCCCCAAGATGTACATAATTATTTTTAAAAAGTTAAATGATGTCAAAATCACAAATATTTGACAGAGATATGAATGAAATCAGTGCATGCTACTGCATAAATGGCAACAATACGATCTGCTTGATATAGCACTATTCCAATTTTTTTTTGATCTTTTTTTGTTTTGTTTTGTTTTGTCTTTCGGGCCACATCCTTTTATGCTCAGGTGTTACTTCTGGCTAAGCGCTGAGAAATTGCCCCTGGCTTGGGGGGACTATATGGGACACTGGGGGATCGAACCGCGCAGTCCTTCCTTGGCTAGCGCTTGCAAGACAGACACCTTACCATACCTCTAGCACCACCTCACCAGCCCCATTATCCCAAATTTTTAATCTAGAAAACCCAGAGTGTAGGTAAAGCTCACTAATGTGCACAGAGACTAAGTGTGCCCACATATCAAAAGCTTACTCTAATTTTCTCCTACCTTTACTAGTAGTTACTAAAGAGTATTAATCTAGTAGTTGCTGCCATATTTGTCAGCAAATCTCAGGTCCTAATGCATAAAGATCTCCACATCCATCTCGACTGGTACCACCTTATTAAAGGGTACCATCATTTTTTCCACTGACTACTATACTCCTTGATTCCCTTCTGCATTTTCCACACCAGGTCAAAGTGATCCATTCAGCATGATCCTGTTATTCCTCTTCTGAAAATCCTTTAACAGCTCCAATCACATGTGACATAAAAATCAAATGCTTTAACATAATCTATAAAATCCCACACAATAAGTCACATCTACTCCTCTAGTTTTATCCTATGTCACCCTCCCCACTCCCCTGCTTCAGCCACACTTATCTCCTTTTTATTCTAAGAACTAATAAGAAAGCTCTTTCTTTCCTCTCTAGATTTGAACATGTTATTTCACTCTTTAAGTTCTGATTTCTTATAATCTTTTAAATTTTAGTTTAAGTTCCATGTTTTCAAAGAAACCTTTCATAACCACCCTAACAAGATACTATATCCTTCATTATTACTTCAACCATGCCATGATTCCACTTAACAAAATTTGTATTTGTTTTGCTTGTTCACTGGAGGAAGAGGGAGCTTTCTTCCCTAACAAAAACTAAAGACATTCTCTAATTGAATCCCCATTTTATTTTCTAGTGCCTGACATAGTCCCTGGCATACAATATTTGGTTTAAAAATCCATTTATTGAAAATTGTAAAGATCCTGGACCAGATAGATAATACATCAAGTAAATTGCCTACCTTGCAAATAGGTGACCCTAGTTCAATTCCTGGTACCCTGACCACTGCCCAATAGCAACCCCATGAGCACAGTATCAGAAGTAACCTAAGAATTGCTGGGTGTAACCCCCCCAATTTACATATCTTTAGTTACTCTAAGAAAACATTTATCCCAATAAGGAAATATCTTCAAAATCATCAAGAAATAAAATGTAAGATTAGCTATATTTAAAAACCTCATTTTGTGTCAGAGGGAGAAGGATAGACACAGAATGAGTGCACTCATATGTGTATATATTATATATGTATATATAAGACAGAATGGAGCCAAAGCAATAGTACAGCGGGTAGGAGGCATTTACCTTGCACACAGCCAACCAAGGACTGATCCAGGTTCGATCTCTGGCCAAAAAAAAAAAAAAAGCTTGCCACAAAGAGCAGGGAGTACAGTTAGGGCAGAGAAGAAACCAGTATGATAATAGTTGGAAATGATCACACTGGACAAGATCACGCTGAAAGGAGGTAAAGGGATATATAAGATACCCCTTTAGTAACAATACTGCAAACTGAGAGAGATAAAAAGAGAAGAAAACTGTGCCATAAGGGCAGGCAGGGATGAGGGGAGAGGAAAACTGGTACACTGGCTTGGAAGTCCATATGGGATCAAACCACAATTCGTTCTAGGACAGCTGCATGCAAGGCAAATGCCCTGCCATTGCGCCACCACTGTAGCTCCATACACTATGTCGTCTTAGGCCAAGATTTCTTTGTTTTACTAAGCCACTGACATCAGTTTTGGTTTCTACTTTCCCTCCAATTCCTAAAACAAATAAACAACTCTTAGAATGTTTCTCAATGTCAATAACATGTAAAGACAGGCTCTACAAATAAAAAGCTGAAATACATTTTTGAAATTATTTTTGTAACATAATCCCTAATATTGATGGAAACACAACAACACTGGATATTAGTATTACTGTTTAATCACAACCCTTTAGTCTCAGAAACTATTTACTCACCCACTAACTATGTCTATCTTCTTACAAATTCTTTTCATTTCAGAACTGAAGATGCTGAGTATACCCTTCATCTTATTCTTATATTTTGACTTAATCATTCAAACCATTAAAAGGGAAAAGGAGAAAAATGGATGAAGCTTTCTTTAGAAATAATATCAAGTAATAAAGTTAATAAAACCCCATATTCCAGATACCAAATGACACCAGACTCAGACACCCTGGGTCTTGGATATCACTCCCCAAAAAAGGAGTTTGTCCCTATTTAGAGCAAAGAAACCTCTCAGTTAGAGACCCCTGTCTCTTCTCTAACTAAGAAGAGTAGCCTGGGAATGGGGTGGAGGGATAAAAACCCAAGATGGATGATGGGGGCAGGCATGGTGTTGTTTCGCTTGATATTGGCAGTTGTATTGGTGGTTGGAAGCTGGCTGGATTTTTCAAGGGGCTTTGCTGTTAGGCCACCCTCCTGCCTGTTTCCTCTATAAAACCCACTTGAAGAAAAAAAACCGATCTGGTCAGAGTCATTCCTGAGTGGCAACAAGCAGAAGCCGAGTTTTTTTACACATGAGAGTCTAAAATTATTGATTTAAGAATAACTGGGCTGGAGAGATAGCACAGCAGTAGGGCATTTGCCTTGCATGTGGTTGACCCAGGACAGACCTGGGTTCAATTTCTGGCATCCCACATGGCACTTGGATCCTTCTAAGAGCAATTTCTGAGCACAGAGCCATCGAGTGTGGCCCAAAAACAAACAAACGAAAAAAGAATATCATAGAAGCACTCAAGAGGCCAAGCAATGGGTATAGACAAGAAAAATAAGTTAAAAGAGGACAAATCAAAACACAGCATCTAGCTTTTGGGGTTTTTTTTGGGGGGGGGTGGGCATCAAACCCGGCAGCACTCAGGGGCTACTCCTGGCTCTACGCTCAGAATCACTCCTGGCAGGCTCAGGGGACCATATGGGATACTGGGATTCAGGCCACTGTCCTTCTGCATGGAAGGCAAATGCCTTACTCCATGCTATCTCTCCGACCCCGTGAATCTCGTTTTTAATGCAGAAAATTCATTAAGCATTGAAGAGTGACATTTTGCCTGCATCTTATGTGGGAATTCTAAAATAAAAGTGGGTGGGAGAGATACTTCAGTAGGCAGGGCACTCGCCTCACATGCGACTGACCAGGATTCAATCCCCAGCGTCCCATATGATCCCCCAATCACCACCAGGAGTGTTCTCTGAGTGCAAAGCCAGGAGTAACCCCTGGGCACTGCCAGGTATGGCCTAATCTCCACTCGCCAAAAAAAAAAAAAGATATCATTAGACATCTGGAAATTTCACTTGTTTTCTTGCCTAAAGCTATATAACGGAAATATAAATACTGGGGTAGAGGGGGAAGTTATGTTCAAAGACTGACTTAGACTGATGAAGCTCTGCCCACAGTAAATAAGCACTGCCTTCCTCAGATTGCTGAAATTTTGTCAGTAGCAACTACTTTCCTTTAGGGTCACTCAGAGCTAGGGTGAAACAGTCACTCAAACCTATCATTCTATGTCTCTGTACCAATACTATATCATACATTGAAACATTAATTTTTGAAAATTGAATCCTATGCTTCCCATACATTTATCTGTTTATCACCAAGAGACCTAAAAAATACCTTATGCTATATGCTATATATTGAAAATTAAGGATCACAGAAAAAAATTAAGGACTAGACTGTAGAAACTATAACTTAAGAGAGGGAGCGGCTCATCTTAGGGAACCAGTCCACTGTCTTGCATTAGTTCATGACTAAACACAAATGGGAAAAAATATTATGTAAGCGTTGGTGGTTTAATAGTGGAAACGACAGACAATAAACTCAAAATGCCACCTACAGTTTAACAGCTCATTATCTGAATAAATCATATATTAATATAACAAAGCAAACTGAGTCTAGCACTATCAAAAAAGAAAACCCAATTGCAAAGAAAAGGCTACTAGAAAAGTAAAAACTGTCTAAGAAGTTACTGGTTTTATATTAGAATTTTTATTTCACAAAATACGTTAAAACCTTTTGAATTAGATACATCTCTCCAAATCCTTTTTTTTTTTCAATGTAAAAATAATTACAATACCTTTAAATTCTTTTCTCTGTTCCTTGCTTAATACTGTTAAAAAGGGGGGCAGGAGAGGGGCAAGAGCAGTGGTGCAGGCTGTAGGACGTTTGCCTTGTACATGCAAACCTACGACAGAAGGCAGTTCGATCCCCTGGTGTCCCATATGGTCTCCCAGGCCAGGAGTGATTTCTGAGCACATAGCCAGGAGTAACCCCTGAGGATTACTCGGTGTGGCCCAAAAACCAAAAAGCAGGAGTGATAGCAGGTAGGACATTCACCATGAATGTGACCAATCCAATCTGATCCTCTGGTATTCCATACTGTACCCTGAGCTCACTAGGAGTCCCCAGAGTGCAGATCCAGAAGTAAGCCCTGAGCAATGCAAAGTGTGGTTCAAAAAGAAAAAAAAAAAAAGAGAGACTATTTAGAAGGAGAAGGGGGATATAAAAATATAATACAGGACATAAGGCATGAATATGGTCCCCAAGGTCACCAGGAATGATTCTTTAGCATAGAGCTAAGAGCAAGCCCTGAAGAATGATCAATTTAAAAAAAGAAAAAATAAGTGGTTCTGAGGCCAGAGTAATAACACAGTGGTAGGGTGTTTGCCCTGCACATGGTTGACTCAGGACGAACCTAGGTTCCATCCCCGGCATCCCATATGGTCCCTGAACCAGGAGCGATTTCTGAGCACATAGCCAGAAGTAACCCCTGAGCATCACCATATGTGGCCCAAAAACAAAACAAACAAATAAACAAACAAAAAAAAACTGGTTCTGAACTGGAGCGACAACACAATGGTTAGGGCATTTTTATTTATTTTGGTTTTTGGGCCACACCGTTGATGCTCAGGGGGGACTATATGGGACACTGGGGGATGGAACCAAGGTCCATCCTAGACTAGTGCACGCAAGGCAGACATCATATGTCCTGCACCACAGGATAGGGCTTTTGTCTTACAAGGTGCAGAACCAGGTTCAATCACAGGCATCCCATATGGTTCCCAATGCTGCCAGGAGCAATATCTGAGTGAAGAGCCAGGAGTAACCCCTGAGCACCACCAGGTTTGTCCCCAAAACCAGGAAAAAAAAAGTGGTTCTGTTTTTATTGGGGAGGTGCCAGATATGGTGCCCAGGGTCTCATATTTACAAAGTATGTTCTCTGCCACTGAGTAAAATACCCAATCCTCAAAATTAATCCTTTTCTAAAATCCTCTTGCAGAGTCAATCTAGAATGAGTCCTCCACAAAATAGCAGTGCATTCTATTTGTCACTCTCATCTAGAATACTTAAGTACATATGATTATTAGTGCACCAGTAAAAACATTCCTGAATTTATGGAGTTATTTAAAACAGAAATACTCTGCTTTTGGTAAATACCAGCTTTAGTTCAGCTGACATTTGCTTGTTTCATAAAAACGGAAACAAGGAAACACTGGCAATAAAGAATGCAAATATTTCCAAGTTCAGTAAAAGTCCCCCTTTTTCCTATCCCCATCCAATAATGGTCAACAACTCTTCCAAGACCATACTATTTAGTAATTATATTGACCATTAACATTTAAATCTTTTAAATTGGATACATCTTTCCAAGTCCTATTTTACTACTTCTCCCCTAGTTTTCTTTTCTCCAAGTACTATGGTACCTGCCTCTCAACATCTGTTAAATTTATCCCTTCTCCTTGTGTTTGTATGTGTATATATATATATAATGGTGATTCAGGACTTAAATATATTTATTTGTGTGTAAGTCCTGAATCACCACTATTCATTCTTCACAAAATTAGCATTTAAAATAAAAACTTGGGGGCCGGGCAGTGGCACTGGAGGTAAGGTGCCTGCCTTGCCTGCGCTAGTCTAGGACGGACAGCGGTTCGATCCCCCGGTTTCCCATATGGTCCCCCAAGCCAGGAGTGATTTCTGAGCGCATAGCCAGGAATAACCCCTGAATGTCACCGGGTGTGGCCCAAAAACCTAATAATAATAATAATAATAATAATAATAATAATAATAAAATAAAAATAAAAACTTGATCATTTTACTTCTCTACTTAAAACAAAAAGCCTTCCCAGTGTCACCTTCATTAAACTGGTTTAAAACCTCTTATTTTTTATATATATTTTAATTTTAACACCATGGTTACAAGGTTGTTCATACTACAGGGTTTTTTCAACAGATAAGCTGTCCAGGATTGAGTTACAGTCTTACAATGAACAACAATCTTCACCAGTGTGCATATCCCACCACCAATGTCAACAGTTTCCCTCTCACCCTCCCTGATGCGCTCTTCCCCCTTCACCTACCCAACCCTTTCCTTTTTCCTTTTTTTTCTTTCTCCCTCCTTCTCCTTCTCCCCTTCCCTTCCTTTCTCTTCCTTTCCCCCCTTCTTCCCCTTCCCTCTTCCAAATGCACTCTCTGCTCTTTGTGGCAAGCTTCCTACCATGTACAATATTTTTGTTTTGTTTTGGGGTCACACCCAGCAGCGCTCAGAAGTCATTCCTGGCTCTATGCTCAGAAATCGCTCCTGGCAGGCTTGGGGGACAATATGAGATGCTGGGATTCGAACCACTGTCCTTCTGCATGCAAGGCAAACAACCTGCCTCCATGCTATTTATGATCATCTTTGTTCTATTTTGCTCGTGTTTGGGTCCACACACAAAGTAACACCAAGGTGGTTTTATTTTTCTTTCTTGTTTTATATTTTTGTGATGCTAGGAATTACAGGTTTCTCTCACAGATAAGGTACATACTTTACCAATGCACTACCATATTCCTAGTCCAATACAATGATATTTAAAAAGAACAAAATCTGCTCAAATATGACTGCTTCCAAGTCTTTGCTGACCTTTCTGTCAAGGCAGGTAGGAGTCTTTTAGAATGGTGTATCACATTCCATTATGTTATGTACCTTCCTCCACTATAGTAAGAGTCTATGATCTTGTTTTTTTAGTTTTGGGGAGGGCAGCACAACTCATGGTACTCCAAGCTTATTTCTGGCTCAGTATCATCTCTGGTGAGCTCAGAGATCATATGATGTGCCAGAGATTGAAGGGTAGGCCTCCTGCTATTACTCTGATTCCTGGAGTCTTTGATCTTTTTTCTTTTTTGGTTTTTGGCCATACTGTATGAGATGCTGGGGGATAAAACCCAGGTCAGCTGAGTGCAAAGCAGCCCTACCCACTATACTATTGCTCCAGCACATTTTGGTCTTTTTCATCAGCAAAATATAGTTTAATAATTAATGTGGAAAACTAATTATTCCACAATGGGGTTTTTGTCAGACATTTAAAACTCTTACTGCCAGTTTTATGTATACACAGGAAAATGATAATAATTAAAAATAATGAAATGATATTTAGTTCGCTATAATTCAAAACAGAAGCAATGAGAAGTTAAACAGAAACATCGAAAAGTTAGGCGTCAGGTTATCTTGTAAAAACTTAGTATTTTTAGTGTTCTCACACTTCTTGACACAGTCACATTTTTTTCTAGTGTGAATAAACTTGCAACATTTTAACCTTCATCCTTTAAAATCATGACTCTAATTGTTCTTTTAAAATGTAGTTTTCTGCTGACCTAACTTCCTCTGGGGCATTTTCTTTCACCTTTGTATCACACATCCCTCTTCACATGTATGTCTGTAAATCTACCTTCACGGAATTCCTTTGTCTGCACATCTCATCTAGAGGCAGCATCTATATTCCAATTCCTTACATAACTTCATTTATGTTTAATGCAAATTTCAAATTTCACTGGTAGCATTATCACTTTCTATTTTTACACATTTATCTTCCTTGGCTAATTCCCTCTCTCAATTATCCATCTCTATAAATTAACTCATGCATTTTTTCAATGAGAGACAAGACAATACAACTACACACTTTGCTATCTATACATGACCTATAATACAAATAATCAGAGATCAATCACAAACATAATTTTAAAAAGGTGAATGACTAATAACTGATCAATTTGTTACTTTGTCATTTACAAAATTACTAGCAGAATGAAGAGCTAGAAATTAAATTAGTGCTTTATGGAATTACTGATAGCTAGCTAAAGTACAATGGCAACTAAAATGTAACCAAGCTACTGAATGACAAGTATTACTTAACTATTAAGCATGAAAGGTGAAACGAGAAAACGAAAATGCATACAACATTCATGATTTCAAATAGTTGTCACATTAAGAAATGTTTCAAGGTCCTGGAGCAATAGCACAGCAGATAGGGTGTTTGGCTTGCATTCCATATGGTTTCCTGTGCCTGCCATGGGATAACTTCTGAGTGTAGAGTCAGGATTTATCCCTGAAATCTGCAAGGTGTGGCCCCAAAACAAAATAAAAAGGTTTCAAGGCCAGTAGATAGTACACTGGGTAAGGCACTTGCCTTTGCCTTGTAAATGACAAAATAAAAAGGTTTCAAGGCCAGAAGATAGTACACTGGATAAGGCACTTGCCTTGCCTTGTAAATGACAGCTGGTCTGATCCAATCACTGGCACTGCATATGGTTCTCAAAGCCACCCAGGTGCAATGCCTGAGTGTAGACCAGAAGTAAGGCCTAAGCACTTACAGGTGTGCCCTGCCTATACGATATTTCTAATCTACTAGAAACTATAAGCTGCTCCTAAATTCAAAATGCTCACATTTTTAATTAAAAGTATCCCACTCAATTTTGGCTTATTATTATAAGGATTTACTGACTAAAGCAGATGAATTCATTAATTATGTAAAACATTTAGAAACAGAGCTTCTAGTAAACAGAAACAAACTTGGGCCAGGAAGATAGTTAAAGGGGTTAGATCAACCAGGTTCAATCCCTGGCCCCACGCGATGTAGTGCTGGAAGCCACTGTACACTGTCAGGGTGGCCCTGGCAACCCCTGACACAAGACCTGATAAGTGAGAGGTCTACTTATCCTAGCACCAAATCACAATAAATGGGTCATTTTTTTCATATATCATCAACTGAAATATTTTAAATGCACTCATTAAAATGTCAAAACAAAGTAAAATCAATCAAATTAAAAGCTCTTCTTTTTTGGGGGGAAGCCACACCCGATGACACTCGGGTTATTCCTGGCTATGTGCTCAGAAATACCTACTGGCTTGAGGATCATATGGGATACCGGGGATAGAACCCAGGTCCCTCCTGGGTCAGCTGCGTGCAAGGCTAATGCCCTACCTCTGCGCTATTGCTCCAGCCCCGAAAAACTCTTTTTTCATACAAACTCAAAATAAGTCTTTTCAATTTATTGGAACACATGTATACTAAGTCAAACCAGCTGAAAAGCTTTATCAGATCACATAAACCATGAATGCAATTACAAAATGTACAAAAATAGAAGGTAAGCCTATTATTCATTTCCAGGGGGTGGGTGTTTTCTATTTAATACTCCAAAAATACTATTAATTTGGTGAAACTTGGCTTAGTTCCTAAAAGGCTAGACTCAGAGCCATCCAATGTTAACATCTGACAACCTGTAAGAGAATAACATCTGGGCTAAATTCATCATTCAGTATTTAACTTAGAGAAGTAATGATTTTTCTTTTAAATGTAATCAAGGCAGGTTCTAGGGAAGTAGCTACTTAGTTGAAGAGTAATTTTCCAGCATACAAAAAAAAAAAAAAAAAAAAGACATGGCAGTATTTTATTGGCGCTGACATTCAAAAATTTATTGTAGAAAGTGGGGCTAGAATAACAAGTGTGTAAGACATTTACCTTGCATGTGACCAATCTGATTTGGATCCTCAGCATCCCATATGGCACTCCAAGCACCACCACGAATAATTACTAAGTACAGAACCAGGAGTAACCCTTGAACACTGTTGGGTATGGTCAAAATCCCAAATTAATAATAATAGCAAATATTGTTTTAGAAAATACTAACTTTCTAGAAAGTACTAACTTAGATAGTACATAACTAAATCCTAATACAAAACTAGAGTGTAGGGATCGGAGAGATAGCATGGAGGTAAGGTGTTTGCCTTGCATGCAGAAGGACAGTGGCTTGAATCCCGGCATCCCATTAGGTTCCCCGAACCTGCCAGGAGCGATTTTTGAGTGTAGAGCCAGGAGTAAACCCTGAGCGCTGCCGGGTGTGACCCAAAATACAAACAAACAAATAAAAAAAAAAAAAGAACTAGAGTGTAGACTACTGAAAATATATCTCTTGGGACCCAAGGGCTTGTTATTGCTTATGTCTTATGTTATTAATTTATATGATGAATGAACTTCAAATCTGTAAAATGATATCTCTCCCTGTTTAAAAAAATTTGGCATCTCACAACATCTCAAGTCCAACACTATAAGTTTTCAACGTGGTTTACAGAAGGTATTTAATGCATTTGCTTAATTCCTTAAGCCTATGAAGTCACTAGTTCTGTGGAATGCTCTTATATGACTAGATTTCTTTCAGTACTTCCAATGATCACCTTCCTTTGTTCCATCTTTCAGGCTAGAACTTCTTAGCTTTTCCCGACCTGCTCTTCCATCCTATGTTGATCTTCTCTACTATTCTTCTGGCTAATTCCTATGCCACCCTTAGCTCTCAGTTTTAAGGTAATTTCCATCAGAAATCCTTCATTATAGACTTGAAGTTCTTCTATACATATTTCCAGAACTGTTTCAACTATCCTAACAACTATTTCATCACATTATAAAACTTAAAGACTATTTTGCTCAAGATTTTGACTGCAAGTAAGGAATGAGTCCAATTCATTTATTTCTTAATACTGTACTGAAAAACTAGTACAACAAAACAGATTACAAACACCAAAAACAAAAACAGACTACAAAAACAAAACGCCAGTAAAAACTGTTAGTGGCTGGAACAGAATCATTGCACACTGTTTCTTCATTCAAAAAATTAGTTTATCATATCACCATGGCATAGCTTAACTCTGCTTAAAAGGCAAACAGGTGGGGCCGGAGCGATAGCACATCTGTAGAACATTTGCCTTGCATGCAGAAGATCCAGGACAGACCTGGTTTGATTCCCGGCGTCCCATATGGTCCCCCAAGCTAGGAACGATTTCTGAGCACATAGCCAGGAGTAACCCCTGAGTGTCACTGGATATGGCCCAAAAAATCAAACCTCCCCCCCAGAAAAGGTAAACAGGAGGCTGAGGTACAGGGGTTAAGATTCTTGCTTTGTACACAATGAGGCAGCACTGCCTACTATGTCTGTTCCCAAAATAAACAACAATAAAAAGAAGAGATAAGCAGCAGAAACCAGAAAAACAGTACAGTGATTGTGGTTCTTGCCTTGTACCGTCAACCCAGGTTCAAATTCCCAAAACCCCATATAGTTCCCCAAGCCTCATCAAGGAGAGATCCCTGGGAGCCAGGAGTAAGCTGCAAGCTCTACAGGTAAACTATAGCAATATATTTACGAGGAGCACAGGGATGTGCATGTCTTCTCCAACACTGCAAATCATGAGCCTAGAATCCTCAACACACTCACAATGTCAATGTATTTCTGAAAAGCGACTGGCACTTTGTTTACAGAGCACTGTAATACTGACCATCCTATTACTCAATCCAATGAGTAATCCAATAGAGCTGTCTTCATCAAGGGAGCCAGAAGACAGAAAGGCTCCAGTAAGTAAACCATGAATGTAGGACTCCCGTCATTCCCCTCTAGCTAAATTGTACAGTTCATTTGCCAGAGATAGACGATTCTATTCACTATATGCTCAATTTATTTATTTTATTGATTGGCTGATTGATTGGTTGTTGGGCCACACCCAGCGGTGCTCTGGAGTTACTCCTGGTTCTGCACTCAGAAATCGTCCCTGGAAGGCTGGGGGACCATATGGGATGCTGGGAATCAAACTGGGTCTCCCCCCACTCCCGGTCAGCTGCATGCAAGGCAAATACCCTACCACTGTGTTATCGCTCTGTCCCCTATCTGCTCAATTTAAATAGTTTCCGAGATCACATCATAAAGGAAGTGAATCCATATCCCCATAAAAATCAGGCACAAGAGATAGTCATTCCTCATGGTCTAACATCTATCTGATCATGAGTGGCAATCACCAACTGATTTTGGCTGGAAACATTAATTACCCATCCTCAAAACCATAATGCACACAGAAATTTAAGAACTGGGATCCTGAACAACACAAAATAATCAATAAAAGTTTCAAAAGATGAAGATGACACACTGTAGGAATGACAAAGTAGACACATGAGTGCTAAGCATTGTGTGCAATGAAAATATAGAAAAATACCAATGTCACAGTACATAATCTTCAACTATAGAAAACAGAAAATAGCATTTTCTAAGTCCAATAGTACAACACTAAAGTAAATTGTTTCATCTGTAATGTTACATATCCACTATAAAGCACAGATCAATAAATAATGGACATTGACATTTTTGTAGACCAGAATAATTTTCCATAAATTTTTATCATCACATGTCATGAAGAGATGGCATGCATCAAATTGAATTATTCAATTTTACCATATATGTACAAGCATTCTGTGTATCCTAACTTGTAAAGATCAGTAATAAATGATTTATTTAGTAAAAATAGTTTAGTAATTACTCAACTTAGTAATTTATCTAGTAATAAATTATTTTAAAATAATACCAGTACTGTGTTTCTTAAAAAGAGCTTTAAATAGAGGTCAAAAGACAGTACAGCAGTTACTGCATATATTAGGCATGAAGTGACCTGTACCACTTGGTCTCCCAAGCATCACCAAATATGACCCTGGAGGCACCCAAGAATTAGCAGGATAGCCATAATAATACCAAAACCATAGGTCCCATGTTTCTTGAACATCACTTGGAAGTCCCATCCCAAAATGTCACATAATGGTCACCTACTTTTTGGGGGTAAAAAGCATAAAATTTGACTATGCTGAGAAATATAGTATTTCATAATAATTGCTACTGCATAGCCATTACCCTCCAAAAAGAAAGACTTTAAATAATGATTATAATGGCTATACTAGTAACAACCCAGTGAAATGTAGTAAATATAAAGAAAACTTTAATACTTCAATTTACAATTCAAATTTTTGCTATATGTTCACATAATATTTGAAGATAATTGATCTACAATTTTATCAAGCTTTACTGAGATTAAACTAATAATAAAGCACCACACTTAGCTTTCACATTACCTCCAAAGAGCAGATAGTAAACTAAGGTCATTAAAGTGAGACTGAAAATGTAAGAGTGAGGGGCCGGGCGGTGGCGCTGGAGCTAAGGTGTCTGTGCTAACCTAGGACGGACCTCAGTTCGATCCCCCGGTTCCCCATATGGTCCTCTGTGCCTGCCAGGAGCGACTTCTGAGCGAATAGCCAGGAGTAACCCCTGAGCATCACTGGGTGTGGCCCAAAAACCAAAAAAAAAAAAAAAAAAAGAAAATGTAAGAGTGGTTAGGACAAGAGATCTATAAGGACTTAGCCCTTTATAAACTGCCCAAAATGGTTCAAATTCCCACCAACACATATGGTCCCTGAAGAACCACTTGAGATTACTCCCAAGTCAGAGTCAAGAATAGCCCTGAGCATTTATGGGTGTGGCCCAACCCCACCTCAAAGAAAAAATAATTAGGAGTGGTTAAAATCATATGCTAAAATTATATCCATTAGGTGGTGCTATCTTAAACTAAGTGCGATAAACTAACGTCACTATACTCTATAACATTACCACTAATATCAAGAGATGACACAACAAAGTTAAAAACAATTCTGGAGGCCAAAGCGATAGTACAGTGTAAAGGCGTTTGCCTTGTAAGCAGCCAACACGGGATGGACTGGGGTTATAAGACTGGAGTCCAATATGGTCCCCTGAGCCTGCCAGGAGTGACTTTTGAGCATAGAGCCAGGAGTAACACCAGAGCGTGGCAAGGTATAACCCAAAAACAAACCAAAAATAAATAAATAAATAAATAAATAAATAAATAAACAAACAAAAATTCTGTATACAGAAGAAGTGGCTCGCCTTTATAAAAAAAATATTTTCTAAGGAGCTGGAGAGAGTACAGCAAGCAGGGTGCATCCCCTGCATGCAGTAAAACCAGGTTTGATCTCTGACACCTTAGATGGTCTACCAAGTCTTGCCTAGTGTGATCTCAGAGCACAAAGCAAAACGTAAGCCCTGAACACAGCCTAGTATAGCCCAAAAGCCAGAAGAAAAAAAACAACAAAAACAACACTTAATAAAGGGTAAAACATCCCACTGAAAGAGCCTAGATTGCAATAGTCACCACTATTATGGAATACACTATACAGGATAATGTAAGCACTTCATAATTGATACTTACACCTTGTAGAAACCCAATGAAGCAACTGCTATTGTCTCCATTACAGTCAGTCAGAGATAGGGCCAGGTCCCAGGGCATTAAGGAATACTAAAGGTATACTAATCAGGACTATCACAAAGCAGACTGCCCCACCACACACTGAACCTGTACTCCACTACAGTACTCTATCATGGTGACAGAATTTCTCAACACCCTGCATGAAACTTTTTTTAGTTAATATGGCAGTGTCTTATACTGTTCTCGGTTATTTTTAATTTTGAAGGCTATGAAATTTTTAAATCTAATAACGAACATTAAGCTGGAAGGCAACTGTCCAACAGACATTTTCTTCTACAATCAATAATGCTGGAACTTTATTGATGATTTATTCATAAGTCTAAGTGTTCCATTAAGAAAAAAAAACTATCAAAATCGTCATTGCACCGATGCTTTAGACTTCGAAATGACGCTTAAAATACCTGCATTTTTTTTTTTAGTTACAGCATAAGACAAAAATAGTATAGTTAAATGTCTAAGAAAAGATTCACTATAGATTCTAAAAGTAGATGTTATAACCTCTGGGCTGGCAACCATCAGACCCTAATCTTGAATATTATACTAAGTTCACCCCAAGGATGCACTAAAGCTGATTAGTCCCTACACAACGAGATAGCATATAACTGAGTCTAGAAAATAGATAGAAAGGAAAAGAAATCCAAATAATCTAAGTTGAATTGAATCATGTACTGCCTATCTACTCTCATAAACACAAATTCATTTAGAAGTAGAATCATTAAAACTAAGCTAAACCATTAACAGATAAAATGTAAGGTCAGAGATAATTCTGAAACGAAGGTACTTGCCTGGCATGCAGAAGATCCTGGTTTAATCCCTGGATCTTGATATGGTCCCCCAAGTACTGCCAGGTAAACAAAACCAGGAACATCCTGAGTCTTGTCTGGTGTGCCCTAAAACTACCTTTACCCACAAAAAAATTGTAACTTATATTTTACAAATAATTCTAGGTCAGACACTATAAAAATGGTACATTTTGAACTGTCCTAATAATGAGAATGTATGAGGGAAATGGAGAGCCTGCCCAGAGTACAGGCGGGGGGTGGGTGGGTGGGAGGAGGGAGATTTGGGACAATGGTGATGGGAACGTTGCACTGGTGATGGGTGGTGCTCTTTACATGACTGAAACCCAAACACAATTATGTATGTAGTCAAGGTGTTAAAATAAAATATAAAAAAAAAAAAAAACGGTGAGACCATGAATGGTCTCATAGAAGGAAAGTACACTTTGTGTACACATTGTGTCTAAAATGCATAAAGAAGTTAAGCAACTATGGAAACAACAAAACTTAAAAAAAAATTTAACAAAACTTATTAAAAAACAACCATAGGGGTCGGGTGGTGGCGCTGGAGGTAAGGTGCCTGCCTTGCCTGCGCTAACCTAGGACAGACCGCGGTTCGATCCCCCAGTACCCATATGGTCCCCCGTACCTGCCAGGAGCGACTTCTGAGCGAATAGCCAGGAGTAACCCCTGAGCGTCACCGGGTCTGGCCCAAAAGCCAAAAAAAAAAAAAAAAAAAAAACCCACAAATAAACAACAGGCGGGGCCGGGAAGGTGGCGCTAGAGGTAAGGTGCCTGCCTTGCAAGCCCTAGCCTAGGACAGACCATGGTTCAATCCCCCCGCGTCCCAAATGGTCCCCCTCAAGTCAGGAGCAATTTCTGAGCTCATAGCCAGGAGTAACCCCTGAACGTTGAACGGGTGTGCCCCCCAAAAAAACAAACAAACAAAAAAAACAAAACAGGCAAATAGAGTTCATTTAGAAGACACTCAAGGGTCTAGAGAAATGGCATAATAGTTCAGTGCCTGCACTGCCAGCATATGTTATGTACTCAAATTCCAAGTGTCCCACACACGCCAACAAGAGGCCCAGGCAGCTGTTCTATCTGAGCTCAGTAGCTCTGCCATGTGTTTCTCGGCACAAGAGACTGCCATTCACAATACAGCCATAAGTGTGGTGTTCACAAGTAGGAGTTCGACTCCCAGCAAGCGAACACAATTAAAGAGTAGTATGAGAACCAGTGCCCTGCAGGAAGTAAGTGCAAGAGCTACCACAATCACTATTTGAGTACCTCAGTTAATTGAGTGAGTACCCAGTCATAAGAAGACAAATCACTGTAAGTGCCACCGCCTGAGCATCACAACCCTAGTGTGAGTATCACAGCTAAAAACCGTGAAGGGAGCAAAGAGACACTATAGCAGGTAGTGTGTTTGCCTTGCATGCAGCAGACCCAAGTAAAATGTCTGACATCCCATACATGTTTTCCAAGACTGCCAGGAATAAGCTCCAAGCACTGACAGCTATAGTCCAACAACTATAACAACAACAATAAAAAGTTTAAATTATGCAAATATCACTGTCAGGCATATGAGACAACTCTTGGTAGTTGCATTATCTTTAATAATGGGAAGAGGTGACCACTGGCGACCAGAGTAACAGTATAGCAGGTAATGCGCTTGCTTTGCACAAAACAGAGCTATCTATCACCAGCACTCCAATTAGTCCCCCTGCCTGCTAGGAGTAATTACTGAGCACAGAGCCAGGAGTAAACTCAGTCTGGTCAATGTGACCCCAAAACCAAAAATCAACACAAACAATGCCCAGAAAACTTCCCAATATCATTGGGGAAGAGTGAATTAAAATTATGAGTTACCACTGCATATCAATCATTAGACAAGCTAACATAAAAACACTATGGCTGGGGAAAGACTCAAGACAACTGTAACTCTCATAGAGCTTTTTGTTTCTAGTTTTCATACTGTGCTGACAAGGCATGCAAAATGATATGGAAACTTTGGAAGAGCCTGGCAGCTTCTTAAAATTTAAGCATATACTTAGCATAGTACCACCCAGCAATCTTACTCATAGGTAGTTATCCAAGAGAAATGAAAATGCTGGTTCACAAGAATGTTATGAGATAACCCAGTCATAATCTCATCTAAACTGTAAATACAAATACTCTTCAACAGGCATTAATTTTGAAGCACAGTTTATAAAATGGACTCTGCAATAAAAAACTACTGATACAAACACACGTGAATCTAAAAAGAATTATGTTGAATCAATTAATTTAAATAAGTTTAGCAATTAGTGAAAGAAACCAAACTAAGAACCATGTAAGTATGGCTCCGTTAATAGGACATTCTAGGAAAAAGCAAATCTTCAGTGGCTTTCAGGAGCTGAACAATGATAGCATATGTTGACTATAAAGAAAAAGAAGGAAAATGTTTGAAGTATTAGCAAAGTTCAGTATCTTAGTTGTGGTATTTTTATGTTTACTACATACTTGTTGAAACTCAAGTGGGATGGGGAAAGTGTAGAACAGACCATGTATATGCTTTGCATTCAGGTATCCTCAGTTCTGTCCTCAGTTCTGTTCCCAACTCTGTGTGGTCCCACCCATGCCAAAACTCTTAAGTATAGCCCAAAACCAAACAACAAATTTGTGAAGTGTTCCATATTTTTAGAAATGAGTGTTGGAATACTGTTGTATCACTAAAACTTAAACATGCACAACTTTGTAACTATGTAGCTCATGCTGATTCAATTTAAAAAATGTAATTTGGGCCGGGCGGTGGCGCTGAAGGTAAGGTGTCTGTGCTAGCCTAGGATTGACCCCCAGTTTCCCATATGGTCCCCCAAGCCAGGAGCAATTTCTGAGCGCATAGCCAGGAGTAACCCCTGAGCGTCACCAGGTGTGGCCCAAAAAAACAAACAAAAAAAAAAAAAGTAATTTAAAAAAACTACAGAAATTCAACAAACTAAATATATCACTGTCTACATTATAATTCAATGAGTCTGACATTAAGAACACAATATTTTGACATAGAGAAAACATAAAATTTGTGATAATTTCTAATGATAAAATTTGTTAAAAATTAAAAGAATTACAAATCTATCAATTTAATTCCAAATATAGGATATCACATCTCAAAAAAAAAATCTTTAAAAATACTCGGGACCAGAGAGATAGCATGGAGGTAAGGCGCTTGCCTTTCATGCAGAAGGTCGATGGTTTGAATCCCGGCATCCTATATGGTCCCCCCTAGCCTGCCAGGAGCGATTTCTGAGCATGGAGCCAGGAGTAACCCCTGAGCGCTGCCAGGTGTGACCCAAAAGCAAAAACAAAAACAAAAACAAAAAATATTCTCTTAGAGTATGTTTTTTACTGACACAGTCATCATTTTGTGACCTGCCATAGCATTAACAACATTAAGTTTTATTTCAGTACAAGAGTTTAAATAAAATACATTCATTAGTTTTTTCAAAACACTTTTATTAGTTTCTAATGTATATAATATTTGCATATGCCTAGGAATACTGTTATGTCATTCCTTCGGTATAACTGAATAAGAAACATTACTTATGAAATACACTAAGTAAAGTACTAATTTACTACTGGAGTTGTCTTGGTTATACATTTTTTAAATCTCTGGAATACCATCACCCACTTACTGGTTCATTCCACTTTAGAAATGATAGGAAAAGAGCAGTTAATAGCTCTTTTCACATTACAGAGGCAGGTGTATGTCTAGAAATAAGAGGAGGGGTGGAATGAGAGCTATTTTTCTTGTCCTTTAGGTAGTAGGAAAACAAAGCAGTTCCAAACTAGGCTCCTTCTGAAGAGCACAGTTCCCCTCACTATTAGTGATGCAACCTATTAATAAAGTTAAATATCCTGATTACATTTCAATTCTCCTTGCTTTTTTCCTAGATAAATACACTCAGGCACATTTGAAATGCTGAAGAGAAAATACACTAATTTGTATACATGACTACTGTTCACATAGTTTTATACTTTTTGGAGGAGGCCACACCCAGTGAGGCTCAGGGATTACTCCTGGCTATGCACTCAGAAATTGCTCCTGGCTTGGGGGATCATAGGGGATGCCAGGGATCGAGCCCAAGTCCGTCCTGTGTCAGCCTCATGCAAGGCAATTGCCCTACCACTGCGCTATCGCTCTGGTCCAAGTTTCATACTTTTTATACCAAAATATATTGGTGAGATATAAAAAAAAGTTGTTTTGTATGGGTTTTTCCTTTTCTTTTACGTTTTCTGGGCCATACCTGGTACGGCTCAGAGCTTATTCCCAGCTCTTTCCTTAGGAATTATTCTTAATGGTGTTCAGGGACCATATTCCAATCTAGCAATTGAACTCAGATCAGTCTCATGCAAGTCAAGTGTCTTATCCACTATACTATCTCTTCAGCCCTTTATTTCCATTCACTGATGTTAAAGCCCACTAAGTAAACCAGGTTAATGGTCCATGATCACACAAACCAAAAAGGGGTAGAGCCAGAAAGTTTTTTCACTACTCTGCCGATCTACTGTTATATCTACTATTCTCTTGAGAGAGCTAACATTATGGGACTCCTATACCTGTACAGTTGTCTATAAACATCAGCTACCTTATCTAACAGCTAAATTTTAAAGAAAAAGTATATTAAAAAAGAATCTAGAAAGCCCTGATTCATTGTATATCTGAATTCAACTATGAAGAACTCTGTAGATCACAATTGTTTCAATAAAAAAAAAAAAAAAAAAACCTAGAAAAGAAAACATTCTGAAGTAAATTTTTCACAGACAACATTCTTTGTTTTTGGATTTTTTTTTTCAGCCTCTGTAGAAACTGTCAAAAATTGCCAATGCCAACTATATTTCAAGTTGTCATGGTGGGGTTTGGGAAAAATTTTCAATTAGCAATAATAGCTCCACAGATAAACCTCACTGGCTACAATACTGCCACTACACAATGCTGACTATTATTTTAAGAAGGTAAGAGGGCATGGGGTAGATGAGAGGAAAACTGGGGACTTTGATGGTGGAAAAGTGCATTGGTGAAGGATGTACATTGTGACTCAATTAAGAACAACCTTGTAAAAAATAAAAAAAAGAAGAACAACCTTGTGGGGCTAAAGCAGTGGTGCAAGCAGTAGGGCATTTGCCTTGTAGGCTAACCTAGGACGGACCGCAGTTCAATTTTCGGGTATCCCATATGGTCCCCAAGCCAGGAACGATTTCTGAGCACATAGCCAGGAGTATCCCGAGTCTCACCTGTGTGTCCCCCCCCCCAAAAAAAAACAAAATAAAAAAGAACAAACTTGTAACCATGGTGTTTAAATTTAAAAAGATAAATAAAATAAAAAGGTAAGACAAGTAGTCAAAGAGATAGTACAATAGGGTAGAGCCTTGTATGTGGCCTACATGGTTAGATTCCCAAAACCCCATATAATTCCCTAAGCATGGACAGGAGAGATCTGTAACCACAGACCAGGAGCAAGACCTGAGAACTGTCTGTGTGCCCACCCACAAGTAAAAGTGGTAAAAAAATGTCTTGAAAGACTAAAGAATTGTTCTGCAGCGTAATTATACATTCTGGAAGCAAGCATTTCAACTTTATATGTGTATTGTATTAACATAATATTAACAAATTATACTATACTGTGCAGCCATTCGCTAAATTAAAAATTAAAAGATTAAACTAATTCAGTATTACTATCTATGGACAAGATTCTAGATGGAAAAAACAAAGATTATTAGTCCAGACTACTGGTAAAGTAAAATACAAACAAATATTAGACAATACTAAGTCAATATTAAATTTTTTTTTTTTTTTGGTTTTTGGGCCACACCCAGCAGCGCTCAGGGGTTACTCCTGGCTATGTGCTCAGAAGTCGCTCCTGGCTTGGGGGACCATATGGGAACCGGGGGATCGAACCGCGGTCCGTCCTAGGCTAGCACAGGAAAGGCAGGCACCTAACCTCCAGCGCCACTGCCCGGCCCCAATATTAAATTTCTTAAATCTAATTATTGTAAAACAGTATGTCAGAATATTTATTCCTAAGCGCTGCATATTTTAAGTAGTTCAAAAGGTTATTATCTGCAACACACACACAAATGATTAAAAAAGATTATGTAAAAACAAAGTAATCATATGGAAAATGATAATTGGTTATTTAAATAAAAATTATCCAGTGTTCACTTGAGTTCTTAGAATTAAAATGTCAAAAGATAAAGGATTAAAAAGGTAAAACTATCCTTATAATTAATACTTGAAAATTTTCAAACATTTCCAAAAAGCTAGGAAAAAAAAGATAGTACAGCAGGTAGGTCCTTGTATTGCACATGGCCAGCCTGGGTTTGATCCACGATACTGCATATGATCCCAAACCCCACTAGGAGTGATCCCTAAGCACACAAGCAAGAGTAAGTCCTGAGTACAACGGTGTGGCCAAAAAAACAAACAACAATAACAACAAAAAACCAACAAGATACAAATTAACTCTAGCTCAAATCAAATAGTATTTGAATAGTATTTGCTGATTTAAGGAAAAAATGGTATAAACTCGTAGAGATATACCCAAGGATCACAAAAACATAATACAAAAATGCCCTCAGCGCTCCTATGTTCATTGCAGTACTATTTATCATAGCCAGAATCTGGAAGCAACCCAGATGCCCAACAACATATGAGTGGTTAAACAAACTGTGGTACATACACAATAGAATACTATGCAGAGGTCAGAATGGTGACACAAACGTGGTTCAACCCCCCTGGCGTCGTCCCATATGGTCCCCCAAGCCAGGAACAATTTCTGAATACATAGCCAGGAGTAACCCCTGAGTGTCACTGGTTGTGACCCAAACAAACAAACAAACAAAATACTATGCAGTTGTCAGGAAAAATGAAGTCATGAAATTTCCTTAGACACTGATGGACATGGAGATTACTGTGCTGAGTGAATGAGCCAAAGGGACAGGGATAAACACTGAATAATCTCACTCACCTATGAGATATAAGGAAAACAAAAGACAGTGTGTGGATGCTATCCAGAGACAACAGATAGGAAGACTAGAAGGACCAGCCCATGGTAGGAAGCTTGCCACAAAGAGCAGAGTGCAATAGAGTACTATGAAAGGTACATGCATGACATCACTTCAATCACAGTGTCAAAAAGGGGGTAGAGGGGGCAGGAGGAGAAAGAAGGGGAGGTGGGAGGGAAAAGGGCATCAGAAGGGTGAGAGGGAAATTATCCACACTGGTGGTGGGAAATGCACACAGATGAAGGTGGTTGTGCTTTATTGTATGATAGTAACTCAATTATGAACAACTTTATCTGTAAAAAAAAAAAACTGTAGTATGAACAATCTTGTAACCATGGTGTTTAGATAAATAAAAATAAATAAATAAAATAATATATTATAAGTCAGACGGATAGTAAAAAGCTGGAAGGGTATCTCCTTGCATGTGGCCAACCTAAGTTCAAGCCCTAATAGCCTATATGTTCCCTGGAGTCCCAACAGAAGTAATTCTTTTTGTTTTTTTTTTTTTTTTTTTGGTTTTTGGGCCACACCTGGCAGTGCTCAGGGGTTACTCCTGGCTGTCTGCTCAGAAATAGCTCCTGGCAGGCACGGGGGACCATATAGGGCACAGGGATTCGAACCATTCGAACCAACCACCTTAGATTCTGGATCGGCTGCTTGCAAGGCAAACACTGCTGTGCTATCTCTCTGGGCACCCCAGCAGAAGTAATTCTTGAGCATGGAGGCAAGAGGAAGCCAGAACAATACCAGTGTGGCCCCACAAACAAATATATATATATATATAAAAAAAAAAAAATATATATATATATATATATCTTTGGTAACTAGTTCTTTATAAAGTACCATAAAATTTTTAGTAAAAGTTGTATCATGCCCTTTTTTCATGGTTATTTTTTTTGTGCTTAAAATATGCAAAGGAAAAGATAAAAGTTGATGCTCAGTTCTCACGGAGCAAGTTTTCTAAACATTAAGTACACTTTTGTCGGTTACTATGCATTTAACTAACTTTCAATTCATTTTATGTTTTCATCAGTGTTCCACTCCACTTCAAAGATGTCTGGGGGGAGGGAACATCCCTACCTGTGCTTCTGTATGCAAAACAGCACTCTAGGCAGTCCTCTGAGCTAATTCCCCTGCTCCCACTCCAAAAGATTGTTAAGGTTCATCTAATCAATGTATTTTACTATGAATGAAGTAAAGCTGTATCATGTATGTTCATGTTTCATTTCAAAGAATTCAACCTTGAGCTCTCCAATTCAGGACTTCAATAGTACAGACACTATTCCACTAAAAAAGTGTTTCTGGGAATCAGGAGGACTAAGGTAAGTCTCTAGCTACATAGGCATCAACATGTGCATCTTGCCAAGCTTTGATACCAGGATTTTATTTAACGAAGTCCCTAATGTAAAACAGCTTTATCTGTTTCTCAATTAAAGGCATTTCTGGAGCTTAAGAAAAACTATTTAATTTGCATATTTGTAGGATGCAGCCAATGTATAATCACTTGTAGTGTCTTTTAAGGGAAATTTAACTATACTCTATTTCCTTTTGGTCATTTGTATAATTTTACAAACTATTCTATCAAGCAATTCTAATATAAATAAATATACTTTTTCATTATGACAAGTCCACAACACATTTTAAATGAACTTTTTTCAAAAGGTTACACTCCAATATATTGCTCAACTTTTCTGTCAATCCCATTTTTTTCTGTTATTCCTGAGTCCCCCAACTTGCATATTTTTCTCTGACCTTACCTACATTTTTCCTTTTTACAGAGTTAAACTTAGGAAATAGTTTATATCTCCCAAATAACTGAAGACTTCCAAATAGTGAATTCCATGTTAAAATATGTTCCTTACTTTGGGGGTCAGAGAGACAGTACAGCAGGTAAGGTGCCTAGCTTACACAAGATAAACCGGGGTTCAATCTCCAGCGTCTCATAGGTTGCCTGAGCACTACCAAGAATAACCCCTGAGCATTGACTAGTATAGCCTCCCAAAAAAACAAAAATAAACAAACAATATATATATATATATGTTGCTTATTTTCCAAATAATATTTAAAAAAATTAATTGTACAAAAAATGTCTTACCTCTGAATAGTTTTCAGTAAAAATTGTAATGTTTCCTGATGATCTACTTAAGATGTCAGAAAATTTCATATAATTGGACCTCTTTGTCACAAAATTTATTTTTAATTATTTTTAATATGGGTTTGGAGGCCAGAATGACAGATAGTAGAGCAGGTAGGGCATTTGCCTTGCATGCAACTGATCAGGGTTCAATCCCTGCCATCCCATGTGGTCCCTGAGCATATCAGAAGTGATTTCTGAATGCAGAGCCAGAAGTAACCCCTGAGCACTACTGGCTGCAGCCCCAAAATCAAAATAAATAAATAAAATGTGTATCTTCTTTCATAATCCTTATCCCTGACTTCCTCTAAAATGGAAAAATACTACATAGAATTAAAAACTGTCTTTTACCAAAGTACGATAAATTCTAAATGTTATATTTAAAGCTTTTTTTAAAAGCAAAGAAAGTAAAAGTAACACTTTTCAATTTCAGAATTACAAAAGCTGAATTAAAAACACTGATTTAACAGACTTCTCAGAAGTTGAAGCTCAAAAATCTCTTCTCAGAAAATTTCACATGGGCACACACACACAATTTTATAATACAATATTTGAGAGCAGGGATAGTCTATCGTCTATCTATCTATCAATCAATCATCTATCTATCATCATAGAATCTATCAATCCCAGGGGAATAAATGTTAACACTGACTTTATGGGAAGACAGCCTTAAAAAATGATTATTAGAAAATAAGAGTTTTAAAAGACAGGCATTTAGCATTTGAAAATCAAGGTAAATGCTGCAGCACTTTCTGTTCTGAAATAATGTAACTTTTTCATGGAAGTTCTGTTCATTGTGGATTCCCTGTTTCCCCCTCCACCCCACCAATGTACCTCTTGAGACACAAGTGCCTGTACCATCCATCCATACCTCCCTCATCACCACCTCTTACCAAGGAGACTGGAAGGGCTATTTGAGTTACTGCTGAGAAGCAGCCCTCCAAGTTGGCCCTTGAATACCTCTAGTGACACAATGTAAGGCTTTCAGAAGGTATATATCCCAGTTTGGGGCTACACTGAGTAATGATAAAGTTCCAATTTGACTAGCATAATTTGTAAACTTTAGGGGCCACCTCACTGTATGTCTCCTTCAATTCCTTGCCAGATAATAAAATTAAAAACCAAGACTAAAGATTGTTTTGATCCTATCAAATAAAAAAGTCATTGCTATGTTGAAAAGCACTTTCTTTGGGTAATTCAAAATATAAAAGGCTCAATCCTGGGGCCGGAGCAGTGGCGCAAGTGGTAAGGACAAGCGCTAGCCTAGGACAGACACGGTTCTTTCCCCTACCCCTCCCAGCATCCCATATGATCTCCCAAGCGAGGAGCGATTTCTGAGTCCATAGACAGGAGTAATCACTGACAGTCACCGGGTGTGGCCCAAAAACAAACAAACAAACAAAACAACAACAAAAAGGATCAATCCTGCCTGGTGCCATGTACATCTTTCCACTACATAAAACATTTAAAAATCACCAACACTGAAAGACTTGAAATAGTATCAGTTGTGCCTATAGTTTGTCTGTAGTTTGACTTATGCCTATGATTCTGTAACCAACAGATCTAAGCAATGTGATATAAATATAGATTATT
>PVKC010009001.1:0-11810 GCA_004027635.1 Crocidura indochinensis
ATTACTGTGAAAGATTTGTAACTCACTTTGGCCACAATAAAAAAAATAGTTATATCTTGCCCCAAGGTCTATATGTGTCATAGTGTTACCAGTGGTTCATTTTGTTAAAATTGATTATTTATATTATAATATTGCATAGCTTTTAAGTATATAAAATATATTATATATTATATATAATAAATATATATTGGAATTATGATTCCACCTCTATACCATATCATGATTAACACTAAAAGTTCAGTTTCTCACTATACAATTGATCTCCTTAGATTATCCCCATAAGAAAGGCCTTTCCACTTTAGAAATCAGTGTTCCGATTTATTCTCTAAGGGATGGGGGGGTTATTTGCTTTGTTTCTTAATAGTCTACATGTGTGTGAAATTATATAGTATTTCTACTTTTGAATTACTTCACCTAATATAAAGTCCTCAAGATCTATTATATGATTATAAATGGCAATATTTTATCTTAAAATGTTCAGTAGTATATTAGCTATAACACTGGTCAAAGAGCTTTTGGATTGCTTCCAGATCTTGACAAAAATAAATAAATAAAATTCAAAATAAAATGTCTCAACTATATGTTGCATTGTTTGCTCTAATGAGAAATTGTACTCAAGACTCACTCAACTCATGACTTAAAACTAGAGTTCCTGGGGTTGAAAAGCTAGTATGGGAAGAGAGAACATTTGCCTTGCATATAGCGGGTCTAGTTTCATTCCCTGAATTGTATATGCCCCCTCACCTCTCAAGCTTGGCCACAAGAGATCCAGAGCACAGTCAGGAATAAGCCTTATTATCACTAGGTATATCTCCCTCCCTACATACATACAAAGTGTAGTTCTTGAAAGGTGCTACACCCATGTGCATGTCTGCAATTTCACACCATAGCAATGCCAACTATTGGGGAAATATTAATTAAGACTCCACAAACTAAGTTGAATGTAAGCCTAATTTTTTTAACGTATTTGTAACTTTGGCAGTAAAATCCATTTGGGAAAATTATAATACCATCCAAGCAGCTATGCTCTAACTTCAATTAGGTCTAGATTTTAAAAAGCCATGACTCAATGTTGCCCCATTGAGCAACATTTTTCTAAGTTGATGAATTGACCTCTATGGTATATCATATAAAAATATTGATTTTGGTTGCAGATGTATCTTGGAACCATCATAATGCCAGGTGCAGTAGGTAGACTATTTAGCATCGCTTTAGGCCAAAAACATGTGGTATTTCACAGCCCTCTGTGTGGGATCCTGATTCTCACCCTCTTCTGTGTCTCCAATTTATCTCTTTTTCTGGAAATCCCTAGCAAAAGATTGATGGAAAATAGATACTTCCTGACCATCAGAAGACCTAAGGCCTGGTCTTACAAATCTTGGGCAATATGAAGATAGAGTTACAGCCAATGTCAGACCTCAAGCCATGAGAAAAAGAAAAACAGGAGTGAATGTGTTCTCTGGAGGGCAGCACTCCTAGGCAGAACAGCTCATGTTTTCAAAGTGGGAAAGTGTCCACAGCTAATATTTGGATGAGCTCAGGCATGCATCTTTTTCCCTGAACCCTGAATCTGTCCCCTGGGAAACAAAGGGCCTTTGCTCTGCACCTGTGGAAAGGGGCATTTAACTGAAGAAAGGTTGGACTGCCTGCTTGTTCTAAGCAGCATTTTGCAAAGAGAATATTTCTAGAAGTCAAGCCGAATATGCAGGACCTGAGGCTCTGTGTCTTGAAATATATCAACTCAGCAGACCCTCTGCCATCAGGCTTCCAGGCATGCTCCTTCCTTGGTTCTCTTCTGGGGGCTACTAACACTGCCACACTCTGCCAAGGACAACAACATTGGCCAGTGGAAGTGAAGAATTTGCTGACCCATGAGCTGAAGGAATTTAACTAATCCTTATTAGTTAAGGTGGATGGGAAGGTCAACAGAAATCACCCAGTCTGGCAAAGTATTTCCTAAAGCTTTCTGTTCAGAAAAATAAACACTTACTTAGGGCACAAAGACTGTGCCAAACACTTCTCAGAGACTCACAGACAGCAGTGGGTTCAGCACATCTAAAAACATGGCTAGGATCCAAAGTGTATGTGCATCAGAAATGGAGACAAGTACAGAAGCAGTACGAAAAAGAGCATTATGGAGAGAGAAGTGAGAAGACTGATGGGTTCTGAAGGGACAAGAAATCACTGTGTGGACGTGGGGAAGAGGACTAGGGAGGGAGGAGCATAATCCAAGAAGAAAGAGGCTGAGCAGGCAACAGGTAACGGCACGCTGCTTGAGAGCATGTGAGTGTGGGTGTGTGAGCATGAATGAACCTGCTAAATGACTGGTAAGTGATTCAGAGATCTGCCATGTCCTGTGGACATATTGTTATTTCCCATATTAATACTAACAGCTTATTACATTACTTTTTTTTAATTGCCTGTCTTCTCATTAGATTATAAAAGTCACATCCCTCCATTAATTTTAAGAAGCATTGTGGGACCTAGGGATAGCTCCAGGGCTAGTTTTGCCCTCAGTTTTGTATATCACATATGAGGGTTAATCCCTAGCACAGTATGATTCCACAAGTACTACTGGAAATGACCCTGACCTCAGGGGCAATCCCTAAGCACTACTAAATATAACTTGAATCCTCATCACCCTACACAAAATTACTTGAGTAAGTTATGAAATATATGTTTCCAGAGAAAAACTTAATTTCAAAAAAATGCATTCAAATCTCTCAATGATGTGATGCATTTTCACTAAATAAATAAAATCATTAAAAAAAAAACCCTATAAATTGAGCTTCCATATGATCCAGCGATACCACTCCTAGGGATAAAACCTTGAAACCCAAAATCACCATAAAGAAAAGCCCGCTACATTCCTATGTTCATCACAGCACTATTTACAATAGCAGAATATGGGAACAACCTAAGTGTCCTAGAACAGATGCGTGACTAAAGAAATTGTTGTACATCCATATAATGGAATACTACACATACAATTTTTATACATGAATGGATATGTAAAGTATCATGCTGAGTGAATGAATGAGAGGGATATACATTGAATAGTCTTGCTAATTTGTGGGATATGAGGGAAAAAGATAGTGTAGTAATAGCTAGAGAAAATAGAGATCAGTGCTATGAAGACTGTCTATCATAGAAAGCTTGCCACAAAGAGTAGGGAGTGATAAAGAGTCCACTATGGCAGTTATAGTTGAAATTGATCACTCTGGGCATGAACCAGTTCTAAAAAGAAATAGAGTTATGTATATGGTTCCCCTTCACTAGCAGTAGAATAAACTACAGTATAAAGAGGGAAAAAAAAGAGAGAGAGAGAGAAGCAGAGGCAAGCAGTGATGTAGTTGGGAGAGGAAACTGGGGGAACTGTACACTGATGAAGGGTGGTGTACATTTTATGATTAAAACTAATCATAGATAATTTTGTAACCCTTCATTAAATAAAAAATTAATGAACATCAATAATAGAACTAAGAATGCTGAGGCAAAGTTGAGGGGTAATAAAAAGTATTGAACATTTAGTGTGTTTGAAAACTAAACTGATTGAACATATCTGTGTATGGGCACTGGTAATAGTAGCACAGCAATATAAATCTTTCTGAATTCACTGAACTATACAGGTAAGTTTGCTATCATGAGTATTCTACCTCATTAAAAACCATGAGGCCATACAGAAAATACAACTAAACTCACAGAATTCACAATGAAATGTTGGAAAACAATAATACAAGTCAACAATGAAATAAGTTGGGACAGTCACAGCTATATCAAGATCAAATGGTATTTAGCAAAAGAAGGTAATTAGAGATAGTGACAGATACAACCTACTAATTAAGGGTACAATAGATCAAGAAACACTAACCGAAAGTTACACATCAAAAAAGTCTAGCAAGTTCATAAAGCTTCTAGTAGCAAACCTGAACAAACACATTATAGAAGAACACAATAGTAGAGGAATAACTTCAAATCAACCAGAAGTAATATCAGTAAAAAAACAAGAGCCCTCAAAGTTGAATGAAAAGAATTGGGATTGTTGGACATATACAGGGCTCTTTATGCTCCCAAATGAGAATACAAGTTCTTCTTTAGTGCACATGGAATCTTTCCAGGAGAACTCCATGAATCTCTCTAAGTGATATATCTTTCAAGGAGAGAAATGTCATAATTGGGTTTAACTCAGGCATACATAAGTTTATACAAATTGAAATTGTACTAACTTCCCAGACCATAATGCAATGAGAGTAGAAATTAACCACAGAAAAAATTGGAGAAAACTCCCAACATGTAGAGGCTGAACAAAATACTGCTAAACAGCAACTGTATCAAAGAATAAATAAAAAGATTCCTTGAAGCTAATCACAATGAAGATACTTCCGAAGTATCTTCATAAATGAAGATATTTATCTATGGGATACAGCAAAAATCTGTACTATAGGGCAAATTCATAGCAATGCAGCCTACATAAAGAAAGAAGAAAAAGCATAAACCAAAAATCTAAGCACATATTTCAAAAACCTGGAGAAAGAAGAGAAAATGAATCCTATTTTTGACAAGATTTTCTTGTATTCATATGAGAAATCAGTCTATATTGGATACCAGTAATTTAGATGGTTCTGTCTTGCCTTCTCATAGTCATCCTAACATTAACTCTCATTTTACTCACAAGGAAGCTGAGTTAGAACTCAAAATAATAAGAAAAAGATGAAATCCAGATCTTACTCCACGACTATATATTTTCCTACCACGTACCACAGTTGCTTCCAGAAATGCAATCAAAATATTTTCACATTCTGAGAGTATAGCTCCAAGTGGCAAATCACTTCTGGGGCCATAGCACTGAATTTCCATTTAAAGTTGCTAATGAGTAGTTATTTTTATATTTACTATTATAAAATGTGTTCTCACATATGCATAGAGCAACACAGCACATGTCATGGTCTGCTTGGTCCAGACACTAAGGGAATTATCGGGATCTCTGGTCAGGAAGGTGGATGCACAGTGTTGGCGATTGGTAAACAGGTCAGACACTCAGAAATGAGGTTCAAATTCTGTTCTGTTTATTTTCAGTTAAAGCTGAATACTTACACTAAATTTCTTGTCAAGGCATCATAATTGAAGACATAACTGGTCAGTGATCACACTGTACTAGACAAAATGCACAGGCCAAACTGTGCACGCCAAGCTGCATGATTATTTTTTATAGGCCCAGGGCACAACCTTCAGCTTCTGTGCTATTCTGCTATCTTGCCTAAAATTGTTCATTGTGGTCAGTCTGGTAACAAGGTCAGTTTTCAGAGACTGGTGTTTTTTTTTTTTTTATTCTTTTGGCCTTGTTCCAGTTCATGCACTCTGAGCTGGGCTAAAAATATTAATCTACTTAGGCTGCACTTAGGCTAATAGCAAAACTAGGTTTGAGGGCAGTTAATAATTTTGTAAGACAAATAAAGAATCGCTTGAGCATACACAACTGCTCTTGACAGGGAGAGTTTTTTAGAAATCTGAGTGGTCTTTAAGAGAGGTCCAAAGAAAGGTCTCTAGGATGCTAGTGAAGTTATGTCTCAAATAGTATTTATGCTATGTCTCCTATCAGTTTTCCCATTTCTCTGAGTACCTCATGGACAGGCAGCCAAGGTCTCTTGATGCCTGGTATCCTTCTTTGAGTACAGGAGGGTTCTTGAGCCCAGTGCCCTCCCTTGTGGGTACAGGCAGTTACCTGGTACCCTCCTTTATCCATGGTCTCAGGGTCAGAGTTCCTTACAGAGGGGTAGTCATAGCAAACACAGAGAAAAAGTAGACTGTTGGATTGGATCTAGTAAAGAGTTACTGGTTTGAGAAGTGTTGAGATGGGTGAAACAGAACAAATAAGATCTTTCTACAAGTAAACAAATGCAACTATGGCAAGAGTTCACAGGGAAGATAAGATGAGCAGAAGGTGGTAGTGAGGAGAGACTTCTTGTGTGTGAACTGAATCATTGGAAACTGGTTTTATTGGGAAAGAAAACACGAATGAGATATGGCAATTAACTATTTGCTTAGGCCATAAGCTACCCCAGACAGATAAATCTACTTTTTATGATTCAAATACTTAATATGTAAAATGGAAGAAAAGTACTGTTCTAAGAAATGTGCTCCCTGTGTTTTCTAGAAATGTTATGGGAAATTCCATCAAGTTTTCCCAACCTGCTAATGAAAATTACCTGTGTCCCCAGATCTACTTCTCTACTTATTTCTAGCCTCTCAGAACTATAATGAAAGAGATTTTTCACCACAAACAGAGACTTATATAGAGCTGAAAGTTAATAAAACTCTAATCAATTATTAAAGAAATTCTAAAAGTGTTTTCAACAACTCTAAGAACCCTCCAAGATTCTTGATTCTCAAGTGAAAATTTGGGAACACTTTGAGGCCAGAATGTAGAATATAGCATGTAGAGTACTTGTATATAGCCAATCCAAGTTTGATCTCTGGCACCCACATGTCCTTCAAACACCACTAGAAGTGATTTCTGAGTTCTGAGCCAGGAATAATCCCTGAGCAAAGTCAGGTGTGATCCACAAGCAAAACCAAAAGAACTTCTGAACACTTTTTGGTTCTATAAATAAAAAAAAACCTTAGAAATGGTGCAGTCCAATTATGGTAAGTGTCTGGTGAGTTCCCAACTTTTGCTCCAGTACTATCAGATGTCATCACTCTCTTTGGGCATGGTTCAGGACTCAGGGTCAAAGGACCACAGATTAATCAAATGGAAACCTACTTGCTGTCCCTGATCTATACAAGCCTTTTCCTTTCCTAAAAGACCTGAAGCCTGAAGAGATGCTCAGAGTTAGAAAGTGGCAGGACTAGCTATGATGTCTGTATCTTTGACATCAGACTTTCACATCTTCATTCTTTTCATGCCTTTAAAGCCAGTGTGATCCCATTCTACTCAGTGATTAATTTATTCAACTATTATTCACACATAACATCCTAGAATTGTGACAAGAGAAATAAGTAGGTAAAGAGAAATCACAGCCTAATATTTATTTCTTAGCATATTATACTATACCAAATTCAACAATATTGATAGATGGGGTGTCACTTTCCAGGAGACTTCAAAATACCTCTAAAATTTTTAACAATTATAAGATACTTAGTGAGCAACACTTGTTATGGTAGTTTTGTGTGTTTTCTTTTTATTTTCCTGAGCTTGTGCCTTAGATTATAAATATGTTTCTATCATATACTATAACATGACTATATAGTTTTAATGAAAAACTACCATGGAAGGAAAGTGAGTATATTTCTCCTTAAGTCTAAGTCACAGTTTAGGAGAAAGAAAAGGTATAGAAATCTTAAATTATCTAGATATTCTGTCATTAAAAATGAATTTATAATTTTGGAACAAAATTTATGAAAACTTATGTGATTAAGCTATATGTAACAGATCAAGAAGTGAAAAGATCAGATAACTTCACTCCTATGTGAAATATACATAGAAAAAGGAAATGAGCTGGAAAAATCTAGACTCAGTGAAATCTATCGTGACTATTAAAGGGAATTGGTGGTTGGGAGGAGTAACTGGAAGGTCGTCATGGTGATGGTGTAGCACTGAAACTTTGGTGGTAGGAATGTTGACTCTTATACACACATATAGAGAAGTTAGCAAAGTAAAGAAGTGCTAGGAAACTGGGTACAATGGTGGTGGGAAATGTTCTTAGTCTTACATTGTAAGACTGAAACTTAATTATGAACAACTGTCAGCATAGTGTTTGGACAATAGGAAAAAATAAATAATCAATGATTTAGCCAGAAATCAAATGTTTTGTTGAAAGTTATCTATGCTTTTCCCCCCAATAAGTTAATACAAGTGAGTGGAACTCAGCTTGTGACACTAAGAAAATCATTTGACATCATTGGAGCTTTTTCCTTATTTGTGAAATGACTGTGTGCCCTACCTACCTCAAGGTTGTTATTAGGGTTAATGATAATAATAATAGCTGCCACTGTCATTGTGACTTAGCATTTGCAACACTCTTTCAAGCAACCTTGAGAGTTGGGTAGGGCAGATATAATTATCCCCAATTACAGGTGAGAAAACCTAAGACTCAGAAAGCAAATTAACTTGCTCAAAGTCACCTGGCTAGAATATGAGGCTAGAGAGTGAGTTCTCTGCTTTGTGCTTATTTTCCAATGGTTGGCATAGGAAGTCCTCACATACAGTGTGTAGTAGTTACTCAGGCACTGAAAGTGGCTCTTGAAAGAATTTCTAGGCCTGCATTTGAATACAATATTCACATGATTTTTCTGGTGTGTTTGTAGATGTGTGTTTCAGTTTACCCTACCACATTAGAAATTATTCCTACATGAAAATTCTTACTTGATTTCCTCTAAATTTATCATACACACATTATCATGCACACATACACAAGTCACTGAATTACAAACATCAATATCAATGGAATCTCTCCATATAAAAATCTTTAATATAGGGCCCGGGAGATAGCATGGAGGTAAGGCGTTTGCCTTTCATGCAAAAGGTCATCGGTTCGAATCCTGGTGCCCCATATGGTCCCCTGTGCCTGCCAGGAGCAATTTCTGAGCATGGAGCCAGGAGTAACCCCTGAGCACTGCCGGGTGTGACCCAAAAATCACACACAAAAAAATCTTTAATATAGGAGTTGGAGTGATAGCACAGCAGTATGGCATTTGCCTTGCATGCAACTGACCTGGAACAGATCCAGATTTGATCCCTGGCATCCCATATGGCCCTTCTATTTCCTGAGAGAGTGTCCTCAGTCACCATATCACAAAGCAGCTCTCTTGCCTCTATCTATGCCTCTATCAAACACACATACACTTTTAAAATCTTGACCACTATTGAGTAAAGTTACTGTCCACTTTCAAAGCAAATTCAGGGAACAGCTTTGTCTCCTGTCTCCATTGTGGGTCTGTTTATGACCCCTGCATTGATCTCTGGATCTTTGTCACACTGTGGATACCGCAGGTAGGAGGCAAGATAGATAGATAGATAGATAGATAGATAGATAGATAGATAGATAGATAGATAGATAGATAGATAGATGTAATAGAGCCATACACAGCTTACTTAACAAAGACATATCACATGCCATATTCTTCAGGATTTCCTCTCCTGTTCTATTTCATAAGACCCGAGTCACTGCCTTATTATTATGATCCTGCAGTAGACCATGCCCCACACTATAAAATGGATACATCAAAGGGATCTTATAGCCCCTACAATCCAGGAGAAAGCTCCCTACTCTATGAGGAAAGATGAGCACAGAGTGATAACACAGACCCAACTATGCTGAATACCCCAAATGCACAAGCTTGTCCCAGAGCACTCACTTCACTCTTGCCAAGTGGGACTCTGCCATAAAGGGCAGGCAGCTGAGAGTACAGTGAATCCCCAGTGTATGGGCACATAGAATTATAAAAGCACAAGAATTCTGGCAGGGGGACAGGACACCCAACTCCAAAGGGAACCTGCTTCTTTGTCAATTTACTTTCTTAGTGATGAGGAAAATGGGCCCCAGTGATGAGGGAAATCAGCCCCTATTACCCCCCAAGTATGAGGGAAGCAGGCCCCTGTTCCCCTTAACTTCATCATAAACAGGAAAATAAGAGTTGCCAAATGTGGATTGTAGTACCTGAGCTATGAGATGTGCTCAAAGTGTACTTGAGATAATCTGTGCTAGATGACCACAGAATGTGCTCAAGATGTCCTTGAGGTAGTTTTGACCTTTCTTTGCAAAATATCATGCTAGGTAATTTCTACTTTTGTATTCTGCCAGCTTCCTGCAAATGCCCCATTCTTCATCAGCTAGTTCAAATGGAGCTCTTGCGTTTGTTTCAGGTCCAGATTTTGAATCATGATCTCTGTTGGGTCCATTTGCATAATAAACATGAATTCTACCAGCGTTCAGAGCCCTTTGGTTGTTTTATTTGCTGTCTCTCATGAGAATTTTGGCAACACTAACTGACTATGTTGGCAAAGGGTGAGTCAGCTGAAATGTCTCCCTGTGGTCAACCTCAGATCTCAGACTACCAGGCAGCTGTTGGCAAACAGATGAATAGGCTAGAGGGAAACAAGAAAAGGAAGACTGTAGTAGGGCTGTGCAAAAAGCTACCAAAAGGAGGTGTTCTCCTCAACTATGTTATAGGTCAGCATCTATTGGGCCTCTAGTGCAAACACCTGCCCCACCTCTTACTGATTACATTGGAAGATAAGGCTGATAAAAGAGACCAGGACCAATGAAAGAGACAAATAGACTGATTCTCTGCCACCATCACTGGTAATTTGACATCCTGGGTTCCAAAATTACCATTCAGTGACCAAGGTAGATAAAAGAGTCACCTAACCAGGTTTAAAGTATTCTTTTGAGTTGTCTGTATGTGAAAATAATTAAATATATTAAAGTATTATTTAAATAATCAAAATTATTAAAGTGTTTAATTAAATAATTAAAAATTCTAATTAAAAACAGTTTCCTTAATTACTTTTCCTCCTATCCTTGGAGTGATATGGGAAGTAAATATTTACATCAGAGCAAACAGCTGGAATGAATGTAGCCCTAAGATATATATGGCAGAAGTTTACTTCTCAACTGTGTTTGTTCTAAGCATGCATCTAGGTTGATTGGAGATATTTTCCCCAAGTGCAGTCACAGTACATGACTCATTATATATGTGGAATTGTAGTTCTTTCTGGGGATTTGCCATCAACTATATTCAGTAAATAGGAGTAGAATATGGACATAGTCAGGATGCCTTCTCCAGGGGTTTCACCATAGCCATGTGCATAGGCATTAGAACCAATGTATGTGGCCCGTGGTATTGCAGAAAGAACAACAGTATCAAAGGGAAGGGAAGAGGGAAACTAAACATTTAAATATATTATATATATTTCATATTTGATTTTAGACAGATACATCATTAGTTTTTAAAAAGTGGAATTGTGGAGATCATGTTGAGCAAATTAAGTCAGAAGGACAAATTCAGAATGAACTCATTCATCTGTGGAATATGGAGAAATAAGTCAAAAGTTTGGACAATATTAATTTATAATAGACCCAAATGCTTGTATACAGACATGAGTGTCAGAATAGGGGTGGGGGAGGAAATGGGTTGACTGGAAGTAACACAGAAACATAGGTTGAGGGTCTTGAGCTTATGGGTGGAGCTAAGGGAGGTAATATTTTGCACTAAAACAATAACTGTCACTTATCAAATAATGTAGAGATGGTTTGGGGATAGACATAGGAATGGAGTAGGCAATAACAGTACATCAATATCAAAAACTTGAACACTATTGAAATCTTATTACTGAAATATAATAAAAATAAAAACAAAAAACTTCATATTATTCAGAGGCAAGCTAGTTAGTATAGCAGATAGGGCATTTGCTTTATGTACAGCATCTCCAGTTTGATTACTGACACTGTATATGATCCCCAGAGTCCCACCAGGAGTGATCCCTGAGTGTAGTTAGAAGTAAGACCTAAGCACTGTCAAGTATGGTCCAAATAACCCTCCTCACTCTTAAGAAAATTACATTTAAAAATCCATTTGGTGCTTCATGTGTTCATTTTCCTAAGCAGTAGTTTTCTTTTCTTTTTTTTTTTTTATCTTCCATTAACCTTTAACTATCAGGGTAGAGAGTAGAGGAGCAGAAGAACTTTTTAAAATAATTTTTATTGTGTTTAACGTGAATAAAAAATCTTTCACAGTAATATATATATTTATATAGTTCTTTTTTTTTGTTTGTTTTTTTGGGCCACACCCGGTAACGCTCAGGGGTT
>PVKC010009001.1:11910-27479 GCA_004027635.1 Crocidura indochinensis
TTGATCATATAGGCTTACATATCTTTCACAGTAGTATTTTAGGTACATATTAACATTGAATCAGGGAAATACCCATCACCAATTTGTCCTCCCCCCCATCCCCGGTCCCTTCCTGCAACCCATATCCCCCACCATCAACCCCGGGCTGCTATAGTAGGTGGTCCCCTCTTTGACTAGCTTACTATTAGTGATCATATATCTGTTTGGTCCTGGTACCCTCCCTTGTTTCTCCCTCTATTTGAGAGGAGGAGCTAGATAATTTGAGTTTTGTGGTTTTGTTTGAAGAGAAGAAAAGCAATAGAATGGGGTAAAAAAATAAAGAAAAGAAAAGAAAGATCAAATAAGCTGAAAATGGGCAAAGTCCTTCTAGAGGCTTTCAACTTCATTTTGAGAGAGGCCATGAAAAAGGTAATTGAAACACCACAACAGTACAGAAAGAAATATCAAATTAAATATCCAGTGAGCACTACAGCAATAAAGACAAGCACCACACAATAGTCTTGGTCCTGAAATCAAACCATGCCGGAGTGCAAAAAGAAAGATAAAGATAAAATAAAATAAAATAAAATTGGGGACATCAACTTCAATATCTACACCAAAATAAAGAAGTCAAAATAAATATATATATATATGGATAAAATGATTATTTTGTGCTTTTTTTTTCTTTTCCCCCTGCATAGGCACAGTAACTATTGGGGACATTATAGAGGGAATTCCCTTGGCCTAGGAGATTCAGGGTTTCTCCACCCCTGAGTATACTGTCATGGAATTAACTATAGACTCCTTGCGTGATCATTTACTCTCCCCTCTGTGCTTTTGTGGTCTATGGAAGACTTCTGCTTCGTCCTGTATGGTAAAATCAGACCTCTGTATCTAGACCTCTTGGTGTCTGTACAGCTCAAGGAATGGAGCTTTTGATGAAGTCTTTCTTTGTGTTTCACAGTAATATTTAAGGTACATAGTGACAATGAATCAGGGCCATTTCCACCACCAGGGTTGTCCTCCCTCCATATAGTCCTGCATTTTTCTATAAAACTAATAAGAAAGGGGATCACGGGCCAGGTGGTCTCGGATGAATTAGTGGGGGAAATAATAAGGACAGAACTAAATATCCAAGTCAAAGTCAATGACAATAAAATCAAGGGACTTAAACTTTAACAATCTAAACTTAAAGGGGCCTGTTTTATTGGAAGACAGGGTGGGGAGGGAGGTGCACTCTAGGGTCCATTGGTGGAGGGAGGTTGACACTGGTGGTATGAATGGCTTGAGTCATTGTATATCTGAAATTCAACTATGAAAGACTCTGTATATCACAATTGCTTCAAGAAAATAAAATTTAAAATAAAATAAAAAGTTTGGGTATTGGGTAGGAAGAGGTAAACAGCCACACAAAGGAATAACAACAATATGAGGAAAAACTAAAAGGATAAAGACAAAAAACATAATTTGAAATTAAGGTGGCCGGAGTAGTGGTGCAAGTGGTAAGGCATCTGCCTTGCATGAGCTAGTAAAGGACAGACCGTGGTTCAATACCCCAGCGTCCCATTGGTCCCCAAAGCCAGGAGTGATTTCTGAGTGCATAGCCAGGAGTAACTAACACCTGAGTGTCACTGAGCATGGCCCCAAAACAAAGCAAAATTAATAAGGAATCAGAAATGATGGAATCTATTACAGGGAGAGAGAAAAACAGAAACATTAATTTACAAACTAAATTTATTTATTGGCTCCAGTGGGTGGAGCTGATATTGAAAAAACTTTTGAGCTAGAGTCCCCATAGATTCATAAATTAAAAAATATAACCATTCCTTAGGTCTTCTTTAGTTACTTACATATTTTTGAAGTTTTCATAGTATAGGTCTCTTATCTTTTTTTTCCCTAGGCCTCTTGATTGTGGCTGACTTCATTTGCTCCCCTTTATTAATTTATTAATTTATTTTTAATTGGTTTTTGGTCACACCTTGCAGCGTTCAGGGGTTACTTCTGACTCCAGGCTTAGAAATCGCTCCTGACAGATTCAGGGGACCATATGGGATTCCGGGATTCGAACCACCGTCCTTCTAGATGCAAGGCAAATGCCTTACCTCCATGCTATCTCTCCGACACTTATTCCCCTTTATTTTGAGCTCTGGGCTGTGCCTGGTACAGTTCAGCAGCAGGCAGACTCTGATCCTTTGAAACCTATTTTTTGTATAATATATTTATTTAAATACCTTGATTACAGACATGATTGTAGTTGGGTTTAGTTGTATAAAGTAAACCCCCTTCACCAGTGCAATATTCACATTCCCATCACCAATTCCCTCATTTCCCTCCTCCTCACCCCTGCCTGTATTCAAGACAGGCTTTCTACTTCTCTCACTCATTGACATTGTTATGATAGTTGTCAGTGTAGTTCTTTCTTAAGTCTTTTTGAAGTTTTCATGGTATATATCTCATCTCTTTTCTTAAGTTGATTCCTAGGTACTTGATGTTTTTTACACTATTTTAATGGGATAGACACTTTAAGCTCTTTCTTCTCTGAATCATTATTTATATAAAAGAATGCAATATATATTTGTTTATTGGCTTTGTACTGGCCACTTTGCTGTATTAGTTTATTGTTTCTAAAAGTTTTTGTAGACTTTTGAGGGGCTACTATGCATATATTGTGTCGTCTTAAAGAGATAGTTGAGTTCCTCTTTTCCAATGTGGATCCATTTGATTTCCTTCTTTTGCATGATCACTGTTGTTAGGACTTCTACTACTATGATGAATAAGAGTGGAGACTATGGACATACTTATCTTTTGCTTGACCACAGTGGGAATGCTTTCAGTTTTTTACCATTAAAATAAAACTCGCTGTAGACTTTATATAGATAGCTATACTATCATTTTTATTTTTAATATTTTTATTTAAGCACCATGGTTACAAACATGTTTGTAGCTGGGTTTCAATCATAAAAGGCACACCCTGCTTCCCACCAGCAATGCCCCCATCTTCCTCTTCCTCAACCCCTTCTTGTCTTAGAGACAGGTGCTTTATTTCTCTCACTCACTACTATCGTCATGTTAGTTGTTGTGTGCTTATTTCTCTAACTGCCCTCAATATTCTTTGTGGTGAGCTTCATAACATGGGATGGTCCTTCCAAACCTCATATCTATTGTTTTTGGGTTTTATTACATACTACCTTTTATTTTTATTAAATCCCACAGATAAGTGAGACTATTCTGTGTCCATCTCTTTTTCTTTGACTCATTTCACTCAGCATAACAGTTTCCATGTAATCTATGTACAGGAAAATTTCATGACTTCATTTTTCCTTACAGATGCATAGTATTCCATGGTGTATATGTACCATGGTTTTTTTTTAGTCACTCATCTATTGTCAGGCATCTGGGTTGTTTCCAGATTCTGGCTACTGTAAATAATGCTGCAATGAACATAAGCATGAAGAGGGCATTTTTGTATTGTGCTTTTGTGTTCCTAGGAGTGATATTACTGGACCATATTGGAGTTCAACTTTCAGTTTATTTTGAGGAATCTCCATATTATTTTTCCAGAAAAGCTGGACTAGACAGCATTCCCACCAGCAATGAATAATGGCTCCTTTTCCCCCACATCCCCACCAGCACAGATTGTTCTTGTTCTTTGTGATGTGTGCCAATCTCTGTGGTATGAAATGGTACCTCATTGTTGTTTTTATTTGCATTTCCCTGATGATTAGTAATGAGGAGCATTTTTATGTGCCTTTTGGCCATCTATATTTCTTCTTTGAGAACATGTCTGTTCATTTTTTCTCACCATTTTTGATGAGGGAGGGATTTTTCTTGTTAAACTCTGTCAATACCTTGTATATCTTAGATGTTAGCCATTTACCTTATTGGTATAGGGTTAAATGTTTCTACCATTAGTCAGTGGTGTTTGTATCCTAGTCACTATTTGCTTTGAGGTGCAGAAGTTTCTCATTTTAATGTAGTTCCAATTTGTTTATCTCTGCTTTCACTTGTTTGGACAGTGGTGTTTTCTCCTTGATGATGCCTTTAGTCTCAAAGTCATGGAGAGTTTTACCTATGTGTTCTTCTATATACTTTATGGTTCCAGGTCTGACATCAAGGTCTTTAATCCATTTGGATTTGGCATTTATGCATGATGTTAGATGGAGTTACAGGTTCACTTTTTGTATGTGAACTGACCAGTTGTTCTAACACCACTTGATGAAGAGGATTTCTTTGCTTCACTTTGCATTTCTAGCTCCTTTATTAAAGAATAATTGGCTGTATGTCTGGGGAACATTCTCTGGATACTCAAATCTGTTCCATTGATATGAATATCTGTCTTTATTCCAATACCATGCTGTTTTCATAACTTTGTAATACAATGTATAGTTGGGGAAAGTGATTGCTTCCATCTTTGTTTTCCTAAGGGCTGCTTTAGCTATTAGTGCATATTTATTATTGAGTTTCAAGAGTGATTGATCCACTTCTTTGAAGAATATTATGGGTATCTTTAAAGAAATTGCATTGATTACTGTGGCTGGATCAAGCATGCTTGAGGTGAACCTCACCATCTGCAAGGTAGAGGGGAAAGGGGAATTTGACCCAGGTCCGACTGGCAGCACTCTACCATTACCATGGCTGGGACAGGTGCACTCGGAGGTGACCCACACCTTCTGACAGGTAGAGGAGGAGGGGGAATCTGAACCAGGCCCAGACTAGTGGCATTCCGCCACACCTTCTGGTAAAAGGAAAAGGGAAAGGAAAAGGTAAAAGGGAAAGGGAAATGGGAAAGGGAAAGGAAAAGGGGAAACCCTACCACAGTGGGACAAGGCAGCAGGTACCTACATCTTCTGGCAGGTAAAGTGGGAGAGGAGACTTGAGGGTGGAGCCAAACCTTGTGACCACAGCCATCATACCCATCTAGAGCCACTCCAGAGAAGGGACCCTGCCCCACACCACAGATGACAAAGGAGGGCTGAAATCTGAGGGCAGAACACTCCAAGTCAAACCACCAAATGCAAAGAAAAATATCTTAGCAAGCCATAATAGCAGAATTACACAGTTGGAGAATCTCATAGAAGAATTTGAAGAAAAACTACAAACCAAAAATGACAAAGAAGCCAATAAGTAAATAAAAGATAAAGCATTGGAAGAAAATAATAACAAAGACAAAAAAGATAATATATGGATTGTAGGAATATCAGAAGGGGAGGAAATGGGAATAGGGGAAGAACAAGTGGTAAGGGAAATAATAGCAGAAAACTTTCCCACCCTCTGGAAAGAGGTTCCTTGTGGGAGACTGCTTTAGCCTGCACAAGATGGATGCCATCAACCATAGCCTCTCTCTGTGGAAAAGTTCCACTGAGTTGCTTACGTGACTGCTGGCAGGTTTTAGCTCTGAGCATAAAGGAAACATTGCCACAAAAAAAACTAGCCCCTTGTGCTAACTTCTGGGCCCATGGAGCTGGGGGCAGGGTGCAAATAGCATTTTTCTTATATCTCTAACCCCTGTTAGTTGGAGATTGTTTGGGATCAGTCACCAAGTTATGTCTATTTTCTCTTTTCTCCTCTCCACCTGTAGGCTGTGCTTTGCCAAAAGTCCTTGATAAAAATGTAACTCTATCCCCTTCCCTTTCTTGGCTAAGTACCCATAGCAAGTATATGATTGATAGAGAGACCTGTTTGAATCAACCAATACCTAGCTGCTCAGTAGTTAAATGTAAAATGCCTTTGTCCATTTTTGGTGATGTACCTGTATTTGAAATGTAACTGGACAAAAACTTTTCATTGTAACCAATAGTCTTCAAGACCTGCCTCCCTTTGTGTGAAAAGTATATAAGTGTTTGCTAATGCCTAATACACTCGCCCTTGATCGGAATTCAGACTTGGGTCACTCTTTCTAACCAATTTGGATTTTTCTGTAGATATTTTGGGTTGGGCCGGCTTCAGGAAACTCACGAACTCATAGAGGCGTTCACCCCCTGCTGGCCAGGGTCCCCAGAATGCTGCGAACCTCAGCTCCTGTGCAAATCCAAGAGGTGAAAAGAGTTCCTAAAAACACAGACCCTAATAAACCAACACCAAAACACCAAGACATGTAATATAATAGTCCAAATGGCCAAAACAAACAAAAGACACAGAGACATAGACCCTAATAAACCAACACCAAGACATATAATATAATAATCGAAATGGCCAAAACAAAACAAAACAAAAAAACACAGAGAAAAATGAACTCCTTAAAGCAATAAGGGAGGAAAAAACTCAAGTACAAAGGAAGTAACATAAGAATCAAACCAGATCCCCCATTTGAAATAATTCAAGCAAGAAGACAGTGGAATGACATTTTTAAATGACTGAATGAAAGAAAATTCTAAGCTAGAGTCCACTACCTGGCAAAACTCTCATTCATATGGGAGAAAGGTTTAAAAACATTCTCAGACAAAAGAAATTCGCATTATTTGTGCAAACAAAGCTAATTCCAAATAATCTGCTCAGAGATGAATGACACAATCTAAAGAAATTGCATTAAATTTGTATAATGTTTTGGGGGATGTTGTCATTTTTAATGATATTAATCCTCCCAGTCCAAAAACAGCATATGCATCTCCATTTTCTTATGTCCTATTTTATTCCTTGAAGCAGTGTTTTGTAGGTTTCTTTGTATGAGTCCTTCACCACTTTTAGTTAAGTTGACTCCAAAGTAATTGAATTACTCTGACACTAATAGGAATGGGATTATTTTTTGGGGGGCCACATCCATTTGATGCTCAGGGGTTACTCCTGGCTAAGAGCTCAGAAATTGCCCCTGGCTTGGGGGTACCATATGGGACCCCGGGGAATCGAACAGTGGTCCTTCCTTGGCTAGCGCTTGCAAGGAAGACACCTTACCTCTAGCACCACCTCACCGGCCCCAGGAATGGAATTATTTTTTTAAGGTTTATTTCTTTTTTATCATTATTTGTGTATAAAAAGACCATTGATTTTTGGTGCTAATGTTGTAGTCTATCACTTTGCTATATGAATCTATTGTTTCTAGAAGTTTTTTGATATAGTCTTTAGGGTCTTCTAAATATAGTAACATGTCATCTTCAAACAGTGAAAGTTTGGCTTCTCTGTTCCTATCTGATGCCCTTGATTTTATTTTGTTTTTATTTTAAACTTTATTTATTTACCGATTGATTGGTTTGGGGGCCACACCCAGTGGTGCTCAGGGGTTACTCCTGACTCTGCACTCAGAAATTCCCCCAGCAGGTTGGGGGACCATATGGGATGCCAGGAATCGAACCAGGTCCCTCCCAGGTCGGCTGCATGCAAAGCCAATGCTCTACTGCTGTGCTATCACTCTGGCCTCTGATTATTTTTGCCTAATTGCTATGACAAGAATTTCCAGCACTATGTTGAATAGGTGTGGTGAGAGGGGGTAGCCAGATTTTAAAGAAAGGCTTTTTTATTTTATCTCCATTGAGTATAATATTTGCTAGGGGGTTGTGGTAAATGATCTTGAATATATATGGAGAAAAGTGTCTTACATTCTCACATTGTTGAGAGTTTTTATTATGAGTAGGTGTTGGATAGTATCAAATGATTTCTCTGCATCTATTATATCATAAGGCTTTTATTTCTTATTTTTGATATGGTATATTACATTAATTGACTTGCATTAAACCATCCTTGCATCTCTGGAATGAAAACTACTTGGTTATGATATATGACCTTCTTTATGAGTCATTAAATCATGTTTGCTAGGATTTTGTAGAGGATCTTTGCATCTATATTCATCAGGGATATTGGTGTGTAGTTTTCTTTTTTGCAGCATCTCTGTCTGCTTTTTGGGGGGCGGGGTTTGGGTCACACCCATTTGATGCTCAGGAGTTACTCCTAGCTAAGTGCTCAGAAATTGTCACTGGCTTGGGGGGACTATATGGGATGCCAGGGGATCGAACCGCAGTCCTTCCTTGGCTAGCGCTTGCAAGGCAGACACCTTACCTCTAGCGCCACCTCACCGGCCCCTCTGTCTGCGTTTTGTATCAGGGTGATATTAGCTTCATAAAAACTATTTGGGATTGTTTCTGTTTCTTCAATTTCTTGGAAGAACCTAAAAAAGAATTGGCATTAGGTCCTCTTAAAAGGTTTAAAAGAATTAGTTAGTGGTTTCATTTGGCCTGGGCTTGTTTTTGGAAAGACTTTTGATTAGCATTTTAATTTCCTCAGTGATGATAGGTTTGTTTAGATATGTTAGATAATCCTGGTTCAATCATGGAAGATTATGAGTTCAAGAATTTATCCATTTCTTCCAGGTTCTCATGTTTTATGTCATAGCGTTTCTCAAAGTAGTCTCTGATTACTCTTTGAGTCTCTACAGTATCTGTGGTGATTTCTCCCTTTTCATTCCTAATCTGGTTTACTAAATTTCTCTCTTTTCTTTGTGAGTTTTGCTAGTGGTTTATCAATCTTGTTTATTTTTTCAAAGAACCAACTTTTGCTTTCATTGATCTTTTGGATTATTATTTTGGATTTCCACTTTATTAATTTCTGCTCTTAGCCTTGTTATTTCCTCCCACCTACCTATTTTTGGTTCATTTTGTTTAACACTTTCTAATTTTATAAGGTGTGTCATTAAGTGTTTTTATGTAGGCCCATTATTCCTTCCTGATGTGTGCTTGCCAAGCTATAACTTTTTCTCTGGTAGCACTTTTGCTGTGTCCACAGATTCTGATAATTTGTGTCTTCATTTGCATTTGTTTCCAGGAATCTTCTAATTTTTTTATGATTTTATCTCTGACCCACTGGTTATTCAGTGGTGAGCTGTTTACTTTCCAGGTGTTAAAGTTTTTTCCCATGTGTCTCTTTGTAGTTCACTTCTTACTTCTTTACATTGTTATCTGAGAAAGTAGTATATACAATTTTTATCCTCTTGATTTTATGGGACAGCATGTGGTCTATCCTAGAGAATGATCCATGTGCACTGGGGAAGAATGTTTATCCAGTTTTATGGGGGGGGTGAAGATCCATATATATTAGGCCACTTTCTTCCATTTCTCCTTTCAGAGGTAGAATATTCTTGTTAGGTTTCAGTCTGGTTGACCTATCAAGGAGTGACATGGTGGTGTTGATGCCTTCACTATTATTGTGTTGCTATTGATGTCTTCTTTCAGATTTGTCATCAATTGTATTAAAAATATTGCTGATCCCCCAATGAGTGAATGTATTTTAGGAGTGATATTTCTTCCTGTTGTACATATCCCTTGATTATTATGAAATGTCAATCTTTGTCTTTGAATGTAATTTCCCTTTTTGATTGTGCTGCTTTCAGCATTCTCTCACTATCTGTGAGATTCATCATTGTAACTAGGATGTGTCATGGGATGCTTTTCTTTGGATCTCTTTTAGCTGGTATTCTTTGGGCATGCAGGATTTGGTCACAAGCACTCTTAAGCCATGAGAGTTTCTCTGTAATGATGTCCTTGACTGTTGATTATTCCTGGGGGTTTTCTTTCTGGGTCTCTGGACTCCAAAAATTCTTATGTTGTTCTGTTTAGTTTATCAAAGACTTCTATTTTCAACTGTTCGCATTTTTTGAGGATTTTTCCCACTGTATGATAGTTTGTTTTAAGACTTTTTCCAATCTCTTTTGTTGTATGGAGTTTTTATGCATCTTATCTTCCACCTCTCTAATTCTTTTCTCAGCCACTGTTACTCTGTTGAAGAGGCTTTTCAGTAAGGTTTTCATTTCACCTACCAAGTTTTTCAGTCCTTTTATTTCAGTTTGGAGTTTTCATATTTCTACTTTCATATCCTCTTGATTCTTATTTGTGGTTCATTCAGTTTGTTCCATGCTTTGAGTTCTATATGAAACCTCCAAATTGTTTCTCTAAAGTCCTATCTGAGAGTGTACATAGGTGGTTGGTACTTTCTGGATCATCAGAGCTTCCATCTTCATTCTCTATGCATGGTGGAGGCCTGTGTTGTTTCCCCATTGTCATGCTTATAGTGTACTGCTTTCTACATGTTGTGCATCCTGCAAAGAGCAGCAAAGCATCCAAGCTCCTCTGGTCCCATCCTTCCAGATAAGGTCAGCTCATCTCTGTTGATGTGCCATTAGTGAGTTCTTATGGGCAAAGTGGCTCCCAACAGCACAATGTTGGGTCAAGGTGGCACTCATGTCAAAATGTAATACTCAGTATAATAGCTAATAGTTGAAATTAACCTAGATGGCCAACAATAGATGATTGTATCATAAAGATATGCTACACATACATAACAGAATATGCATAGCTGTAATATGATGCAATCATACCAAAGAATGATGCAATCAGTCAATTTGCTGCAATGTGGACGGAACTGGAAGATATTATGTTCTCACAGCACCCCATTTAGTTCTAATTTAGTTTATTAAGTTTTTCTCTTCCTTTCTGTGAGTTTTGTCAATGGTTTATTGACCTTATTTATTTTTTCAAAGAAACAACTCTTGTTTTCATTGATCTTTTGTATTGTTCTTTGGGTGTCCAAGTAATTAAATTCTGCTTTATGGTTTGATTTCCCTTCTTCCTCTCTGCTTTTGGCTCATTTTATTGGTCCTTTCCCAATTTTTTAAGCTAAAAAGCCTTCAATTCCTGATAAATCCTTGCAAAGATATACATTTTCCTCTTAATACTACTTTCGCTGTGTCCCACAAATTCTGATAAGTAATGTCTTCATTGTCATTTGTTTCCAGAAATCTTTTGTTTTCCTTTTATATGTCCTCACTGACCCACAGTATGTTCAGAAGTAAGTTGTCTAATTTCCAGGTATTGTTTCTCTGTTTCTGTTTGTAATTTATTTCTATTAACAGTGCAAAAAGATCTGAGAAGATTCCATTTGAGTTGATACAATTTCTATCCTCTTAATTTTATGGAGGTATATTTAATGGGCACCATTGGCCTATCTTGGTCCCGTGTGCATAAGAATGCATATTCTTCTGGGGGCCGGGCGGTGGCGCTGCAGGTAAGGTGTCTGCCTTGCCTGCGCTAACCTAGGACGGACCACGGTTCGATCCCCTGGTTCCCCATATGGTCCCCTGTGCCTGCCAGGAGCGACTTCTGAGCAAATAGCCAGGAGTAACCCCTGAGCGTCACCGGGTGTGGCCCAAAAACCAAAAAAAAAGAAAAGAAAAGAATGCATAATGCATACTCAACTTTTAGGTGGTGAAAGACACACACACACACATATATGTATACATGCATATACATATCTATATCTATATCTATATCTATATCTATATCTATATATATATATATACTAAACCCCCCCTCTTCCCTTTCTTCTTTCAAAGCTAGTATATCTTTTCAAGTTTTAATCTAACTAATCTGTCAGGAGATGACAGGGCAATATTAAAGCTTCCCACTATTATTGTATTTTTATTGATTTCTTTCTTCAACTCTATGAGCAGTTGTTTTAGCATTTTGCTGGTCCCTCATTGGGTGCATATATGTTTAGGAATGTGATTTCTTCATGATGTACAAATCTCTTGACTGTTAAGTAATGATCTTCTCTATCTCTTATACTATTATAGCATTAAGTCTATGTTCTCTGATATTACTATGGCTACCCAAGATGTTTTAAAGATTCCACAGAAAATCCTCTAGAAACAATAGATTTGTATAGTAAAGTGGCAGTCTACAAAATTAATATGTAAAAATCTATGACTTTTTGCATACAAATAATTAAAGAAACGAAAGAGACTAAAAGCAATCCCATTCACAGTTGTGCTTCAGAAAATCAAGTACCTTGGAGTCATCTAACAAGGTGAAATACCTATATAAGGAAATCCACAAAACATCACTTCATGAAATAAAAGGACACAAGAAAAATGGAAGCACATATGCTGCTCTTAGGTTGGGAGGATTAACATCATTAAATTGGCAGTACTTTCCAAAGCACTGTACAGATTTAATAAAATACCTATTAAATACCCAGGACACTTTTCAAAGAAATAGAACAAACACTCCTGAAATTCATATGGAATAATAAACTTCCACAAATAACTATAAAAATCCTTGGAAACAAAAGAAGATGGGAGCCATCACTTTCCCCAACTTTAAACTGTAATATAAGGCAGTAGTTATGAAAACAGCATGGTAGTGGAACAGGCAGACCTTCAGATCAATGTAATACACTTAATTACTCTGAGACTGAACCTCATGTATATTAGCAATTGATCTTTGATAAAGTGGCAAGAAATACAATGGAACAAGGAAAGTTCTCTTCAACAAATGATATTGGGGATACTGGTTCACTATGAAATAGAACTTTCTTTAACACCGGGCACAAAAGTCAAATCAAAATGTTTAAGGGCTTTGATAGTCTTTTTGAGGTAGTTGTCTGATATGCATATAATCAAGCAGTATGGTACTTGTAAATTCACTTGTCTTGTTTATTGTTTCTCTCCTAAAAGTATCTTCTGGATTTCCTCTTCTACGGTCCAGGCAGACTCATCTCTAGTTACATATTTGGTCTTTCAATTAGTTAGCTTCATGTTGTCTATCTGGACAACTAAACAACTAAAAACAATAAAAAATAAAATAATAAAAAATAATAAATATGTAAACAAAATAATAAAACAATAAACTTAAAGCAAAAAAAAAACAACTAAAACATCCCGATTTTCTGAATTTCTAAAACTATAAAGTCACTGGAGTGCTACTGGGACATTGGACAAATGTAGGTAGGGATTAATAAAATTTTCTCTTGAAAAGCAGCATTATACCCAAATACAGATGAATGGAAAAAGAGGTTGTGGTGTATATATACACAAAGGAATACTATGTAGCTCTAAGAAAGAACAATTTCATGCAATTTGCTGTGACATGGATGGAACTAGAGGATGTCATGATGAGTAAGTCAGTTAAAAAGAAAGGAATATCAGAATTATCTCATTCATATGTGGGATAAAAGTACACATCAAGATAACAACAAAGGGTCAAAGGCAACACACTAGAACTAATCCACACAACTGATTGTGGTGGAGTAGAAAGAAAGAGATGTTGGTTCATTGGAGAAGGGAATAAATTCAATGGTAAATAGGTGTAGTGTTGGAGTTATGTGCATGGAAAATCATCTTTATATTACTATAAATCATAGAACCTCAATCAATCAAAACAGCTAAAAATTAAAAGAGTTAACAGCTACTACAAAAATATAAAAAGAAGGAGGTGGGACAAAAAAATATAAAAAGAAAAACAACATTGTTTTTAGACAACTCTGCTACCTGGTTTTCAAGTCCTGGTACAGTCAAGGGTAGATGTTGTATATGAAGTGCTGCCTCTTGCAGCAGTGGTTTTAAAAGCAAACAGTAGGAAAGAAAAATACCCAGAAAACCATATTATATCTTCTTGGACAACTGGCAGAACCACTCTAAATCAGACACTCCTCCCAGGTAAGATAGGCCTCTCCTCACAAAACTGGGACAGCGGCCAACCTTTTCCTAATATTTGATTTTACATCTTTAAAAACATCTTATAGATTTACATACCAGTTTTCATTTAAAGTACTGATTTAGTAGTTTTTAGATTATATTAAATTTAAACTTTTTTTTGGTTTTGGACCACACCCGGTGACGCTCAGGGGTTACTCCTAGCTATGCACTCAGAAATCGCTCCTGGCTTGGGGGACCATATTGGTCACTGGGGGATAGAACCGCGGTCTGTCGTAGGCTGGCGCTGGCAAGGCAGACCCCTTGCACCTCTGCTCTGGCTCCTACTTCTAGAATTTTCTTTTGTTGTTGTTGTTGTTTTGTTTTTGGGTCACAACTGGCAGCTCTCAGGGGTTATTATTGGCTCTATGCTCAGAAATCACTCCTGGCAAGCTGGGGGGACCATATGGGATGCCGGGATTCAAACTACCATCCTTCTGCATGCAAGGCAAATGCCCTACCTACATGCTATCTCTCCAGACCTTACTTCTAAAATTTTCATCACTGGGAACCTCGGAACTATGATCTCAAACTCCTACTAACCATCATCCTATGTATGAATTTAGTATATTCTAAATACATAAATAGGATCATGCATTATCTGAGTGTTTTGTTATGACTTATTTCTTCCATTTGCAAATACATTTATATGTATACATTTATATGTGTATCTAAAATTTATTTCTTACAATGGATGAATAATATATTCTATATGCATGTACAATAGTTTATCAATTTATCTATAAATTGGCATATTTTTCACTTTCTGATAATAGTAAATGATACCACTCTAAGCATTTGGTAAAAGCATTTGCTTGAGTTTTTTGGTTTTGATCATTTTAGATGTATCCCTAAGGAGTAGAATTGTTACATCCTATACTAAATCTATGTTATTTTGAGAAACTTCGAGGGCTTTTCTTCCAATGTACTTTTTAGCTCTACTTAATAGTTTCTGAGATAACCTTACTGGGGTTCCATAATAAAGAAAAAATATGCCTTAAAGTAATAATTATAAGGAAAGGAAGTTATCTTTAACTCTTTATACCAGCTCTCACTATTTTGCTGGTAATTAAATTTAGCATCCACCTTCTTCCTCTCTCACACACATTTTTAAACCACTAATTATTTAATTCACAGTAGAACTAATTTCTTTCAGGTTGATAATATTGTTATAATACAGTATACTTACTCTATGTTGTAAATTTCATAATATATTTAAAGCAATCTTATGCATTTTCAAAATACATCAGTATCCTATTGCAAAGAAATAAACGCATCACTATCAACTAATAACTTTCCAGGGTCATGAGCAAACTGGTCTAGAGATAAACATGAAACTTGAATTTAGAATAGTTGGTTTTGTAATCAAGCCTTGCCCCCTGCTTATTAAAATAACTAAGGCACAAGCATAAACACGTCAGAACAATACCCTCATATCTTGGAAAATATCAAAATTGATTTCATCTTCAAGTCAGCAGTCCAGAGACTAGGTGGAGTCAGAAGAGAATGAATGAAAGCAAATAGCTGAGTTATGATGACTGTTTTAGTACTTCCTTCTTAGAAGTTGTTAGGATTTCTCAACCATTAAACTCTTCAGAGGGCACTGCAAAGCCATTTCAATTCTCTCACTTTATCCCTCTAAATTCATGGACGTATGAACACAGATGCACTGCCTAACCCCTCACCCACTCATTCCTGACTTCTGCAGCAGCATAAGATAGTGATCACAAAAACCTAAACCTAAGCAGGAATACATGTCAAGTTATAAAACTTATTTCCTGAAACAAGTGAATCATGAGTTTTATCTACAAGTTTCCAGTCATTACCTATTAGTATTTCCTTTATTTGCATTGATTTTTATGTTTTGTTTTGTTGTTTGGGGGGGCACACCCAGCAATGCTCAGTGTTTATTCCTGTCTCAGAGATGCCTGAGACAGAGTCCAAATTGGTCACGGATTTGCAAAGCAAAAACCCTATCCATTGGGTCTGTGATAGGTAAAAGAGAAAGCCATAATTGTTAAGGGTGAAGCCAATACACCGTAATAGTTTAGAGTGAAGACTAATCCAATATCTAACAGGAATTATAGAGTATGACATCTTATGAGGGCTTAATATTACAAAACACCCTAGTATTACAATA
>PVKC010009002.1:0-27343 GCA_004027635.1 Crocidura indochinensis
TGCCAGGTGTGACCCAAAAACCAAAAAAAAAAAAAAAGAAAAGAAAAAGATTGTAGGACTTATGTTTAGTAGTTATGAAAAACACAGATTTATGAAATAGATGGAAAAGCTGAGAGTTTTTCAGAACCTTCTTCTCTAAGAGGTCCTAGGAGAAAGAGAAGTAAATTAATGAATTGAGAAAAAGAGGAAAAAACAGAAAAAATTTATGGCTAAGTAACTATGTAGAGAGATGAGATTAAATAGAGAATGAGTTATGTAGATTTTAAGATGCATCTACTCTTTTCTAACAACTCAAACACTAAGTAAAGTTTTATTTGGAGTTGTCGCAATAATAGAAGTTTATTAAGATGATGCAGAGATAAACATTATTATTGAGAAGAAAATCCTAATATGATAATCAATTATCTCTTCTGATCAAATGTATTTCTGTTGCAGGACTATGATTTTATTTTATCTTTTTAATTTTGTGTTTTATGGTTATACCCATAGTTAATGCCATACTATATAAGTTCAATATATGCTAATTAAATTGAAGTAATTATTTATACTGTATGTAAATGTACAGTATGTATATAATTATGTATATTTAGATACACATAGAGGGTGTTATTCTGTAAACAGGTTTTATTTTCTGTTTTGCTCAATGGGAGGTTCCTATCACAGGCATCAAGTAACGCCCTTATGTAGCAAATTTGAATGGGTGGCAGCTAAAATATGCAGGGGCTTTATCTTTCCAGGCTCCAGTTTCCTGTTAGTGTTTCAAAACAGACAGATTGTCTTTCTCATTTACGAGAAGTAGGAGGAGGTGAGGAAGACTTCACCCTGTCTGAACTGTTTCACCTTGTTGGATATTTGAAAACCACTGCATAGCTTCAGAGATCACACATCACACACACACACACACACACACACACACGTGTACACATATGCACACACACGCAAGCACACACACACACACACACACACACTTCTCAGAGCTCTATTACCAAGTGTTATGTTTAACATCTGACACTAGCTAACCTGCAAAAATATAATAAAATGTGTTTGGGGACTTGCAGATCTAGAGAAGAGCATAATTTGTGGACCCAATTTCTAATAGTAAAGGGGGAAATGGCTTTCATCTGAACCACTGATGTGATCAAATAAAAATGAGTGAATACTCGCCAATTGCTAAAGCAATTTATCTCTCGAAATGTATTCAAAATGTTAATTTTATCAGGGTGCAAGCTGCTAAAATGCAGCTAGTAGATCATTAAATTTCAATAGGGAATAGACTTCATATTTAACATAAACAGTCAAGTCATTTTGGCTGCCTACATCTTGTGCCACATTTAGAAAGCCTTCTATGTAACCATAGGAACGGTTTTGCTTAAGCACTGTTGCTTGTGTAAATCCAATTCATTCTGAATTAGCTGGGAAAAAAGGGGAGGGGAAGGAGGGTTTTGTGATTTGTTTCTGTCCATTGCTTCCCAAGTTGCCTCTTAGAAAATATAAAGAGAAAATTAAAAATCCTTTTTATTTATCCCTTATTTTTTGCACGAAGGATTAGGATGAGATTGAATGCAGAATTCCTTCCTCCTCACAACTGAAACATAATGGAGACTAAAGACTAAAAATATATCAACTGATAGTCTATTATTAATATTTTCTACTTATCTTCAAACATTTTTAAAATAATTTTTATTTTGACCACAGTGGATTACAAATCTTTCACAGTAATATTTTAGGTACATAGTGACATTGAATCAGGGGCATTCCCACCACCAATATTGTCCTCCCTCCACCCCTATTTTAAGCATGCCTCCCATGTTCACCTCCCTTTGCCCCCACCCCCAACCCCTCCCGCTGCTAGTGTGGTCCCTTCGGTGTCTAGCTTGTAATTGGGTGTCAATTCTGTTGTCGTTGGCGTTGGATTTGGTGTTTAAGTATAATCATTTTTTATTTCTACTTGATGTTCATATGACTGTTTGGACTTGGTACCCTCCATTATTTATCCCTCAATTTGTGAGGCAGAACAAGAAGGTTCAAGTTATGTGGTTCTGTTAGAAGGAAAGATAGAAAAAAAAAGAAAAAAGAAAAAAAGGGACAAAAATCAAATAAGCAAAAAAAAATGGGAGGAGTCTTTCTAGAGGCTATAAATCTCAATTTAAGAGAAGAAAAAGAAAAAGGAAGAAAAATATAACAAGAGTACAAAAAAAAATCAAACAAAAAGTACTGAAAAGCACCACAGCAATAAAGATAACAACCAAACAATAGCCACAGTCCCTAAATAAAAACAAAACAAGCAAACAAAAAACAAAAGCAAGCAACAACAATAATAAAAAAATTATCTTCAAACATTTTTATCTTTAAACTATTTCCTACGCTTACCATAATCTTATTTTGGAGCAATCTTCCTCCACACAAGTGATTTTGGTACATATTCTTCTTGGATATAAATTGATAGATGACATAGAATCCCAATAGAAATTCATTTCTGTAATGAAGCTCTTTGTTTTCTAGACTTTAGGAGCTATTCCCCCATACTCCACAAAATGAATTAGAGGAATCATTGCATTTTTTTCCCAGTACTTTCACTAAAGCAGCTAATTAAGATATTAGCTGAGAATATTACACAATTTGGTGCACTGATGAGAAAGCACTTTTGGATAGGAGAGTATTCGGCGCACAAAGAGATGAGAATATGCTTATTTTCCTGAAATATAGAAGAACTCTTTCTTCTGTTTCATTCATTTCCTATCATCATTTACCTACTTATATTTTGTTTATTTTTAAGGGTAAACTTAAATTTCTGTAGCACTAACATATTTCTTTAAACATTACATTCTGTGAGAATGACCTGTTTCTTCATGATCTTAGAGTAATTTACAGAAAGCTCTGTGTAAATCATATGTTCTTCTTTCTTATATTATAATTATAAATCATCTATGCTGAAAATTCTATTATTCTAGATAAGAAATGTTTCATTTTAATAATTTGACATCTAGGGTATTGCATTTAGTTACTCATAAATATTTTTGAGTAGTTAATGAAAAAAAGATGAAAAACCCCAGGGATGCCAGTGGATGATAAAGTCTATTTTAGAGTATTATATTGCTTGATGTAGAAGAGAGGACTTTGTAGTGTCCAGTTAACACGATTTAGCCAAATGAAAAAATAAATGAAAGAAAAGGGAAAATTACTAACTTACTAACTAATAATATCTACTAGGTATTATTAAAAAATATAAACCTCTTAAGTAGTGACCACCGAAGGACCGGAGGGCCACTCTGAATGAAAATCGGTCAGTTTACATGAAGATCAATGTGAGGTCCTGAGTTTGGAGTGTCACCTGGTTCTCACATTGGTGGGAATCATTAGGGCCATTCCACTGCGTTCAAAGATGTCTAGGAGCACTACTGGTTGTTTGGGGGCCCTTCAGGGTCATACCCCAAAATGGTTGGAAATCTTTGTGGTGCTAGGGACCAAAGCTAAGCCCAGTAATATATTTATGTTCCTATAAAATGTTTAAAAAGATATTGGGGGTAGTTTAAAAAATAATCATTCAAAATATGTCCACAATCTAACTACTAGTTCCAGTAAAATTGATCTCTGGACATAGATGTCTGTATATTTAATTAAATGAATAATTTTGATAATATGAAACCTGTTATGGACTAGTTAGGTGGTTCCTGGTTTTTTATTTGTTTTTAGGACACACCTAAAAACAGGGCTTACTCTTGGTTTTAAGTTCAGGGATCACAACTGGTAGGCATAGGGGATCATATGAGACTCTGGAGATAAGATCCAGAGCAATCAAAGCAAGTGCCTTACCTGATATATATATATATATATATCAGGTATTATATATAATCCCTGCTGGGGAACTCAAATTCAAAATTCTAATGCTGGATTTAGAAACTGAGTCTACTGCATACAAGAAATGGATTCCAGACTGTTGATATCTTTTAATTCCTGAATTTGTTCATTTTTAGGCCACAAATCTTATAGTAATTTTTAAAAATTTGTTATGGCACTATGATTTACCAAATTGTCATAATACAGTTATTTTAGGCATTGAATGTTCTTTTTTGTTTTGTTTTATTTTTCGGCCACGCCTAGTAACACTCAGGGGTTACTCCTGACTATGCGCTCAAAAATCACTCCTGGCTGGGGGACCTTATGGGACGCTGGGGAATGGAACTGCAGTTTGTCCTAGGCAAGTGCTGGCAAGACAGACGCTTTACCGCTTACACCACCACTTTGGCCCTAAATTTTATAATAATTTTTAAAAAGCAATCACACGAAACTAACACAATAATTACAATTGTATTCACATGGATTGAGTGTCAAAATGAAAGCTAGGAACAGAATAGCAAGTTAGTCATTTTTACATAAAGAAATATTAACAGACTAGAAATCAAAGAAGTTTGACTATCCTCAAAGCAACTTGTTGTCCATGTTAACCAGTGTGGGATGGTGTATAACAAAATTCCATTCAAATCTGGGTCTTTTCTTTTTCCTTTTGAATCAATATTGGTCTTATTATGTGCCCTAAGACAGGACAGCTGAATTATCTTCTACAACAAACTACCACTAGATATTTTAATTAGTTGATTCATTTATATAATGAGCTTTAGTCCTTTTTCCCCAGAGTTGAGACATGAATAAGTTTTAAATTTTTCATTACATGCCAACCAGCCCTTTCCTAAACTGATTCCGAAAGTGCATATTTCCGGGAGATAGCATGGAGGTAAGTCATTTGCCTTTCATGCAAAAGGTCTATTGGTTCGAATCCCGGTGCCCCATATGGTCCCCCGTGCCTGCCAGGAACAATTTCTGAGCATGGAGCCAGGAGTAACCCCTGAGCACTGCTGGGTGTGACCCAAAAATCACAAAAAAAAAGAAGTTGCAATTTTCTTTCAGCTTCTCTTTAAAGTAGATTTTAAAAACCTAATTAAGCACCTATCAACAATAGCCAAGATCTGAAAAATGCATAAATGCCAAAGATTGGCATTTATGACTGGATAAAGGATTGTTCCTAGAAGCTATATTAAGAAACAAATCAAAGATATAAACAATATCACTGAAAAGAAACCAATGAACTCTGACCACAGAATTGAAGGTGCTATGAATTAAAGAAGTAGGACATTGACATTTAACTAGTTGATGAGATGTGATAGCACTGTAGTTTTAAAGAAAATATTTGCACTTTAATAAACATTTTTAATCTCAAAATAAAATCACTTGTGAAAAGAAAACAACAAAGATGTTTTAAAATATGCTAAGATTATATTATCATGGCCTGTGTTAATATATCCGAGATGCTTTACATTAGAGACAAAATCTCACATATTTTACAGATTAATAAGAACTAGAAAAGATAGGCATATATACTATATATAAAAGATAAATATATAAGACATTTACTATTTTTATTTTGAAAGATGGTATAAAAATAATGCTAAAGGAAAAAAAGAATAAGAGTGAAGACTGTAAAGTTGTCAAGAAAAGTCCCTGAGAAAGTGGTCCTTAGCAAAAACTTAACCCAAATGAGAACAAGTCTCAAGGGAGAAGTCACAAAGCTTTTTAGAGAAACTGAAGATTAGAAAAGTTGAATAAGATAAGAAGAACAAAAGGAAATTGGTTGCATATGGAGATACAAACTATAGGATCTTCAAAGCCTTTTTAAGCATGATTAAGCATGAGAAGAAAACCATTGGGGCATTTTGTGTTGACATGATCTGGATTGCATTGCAAAAGAGTCCTCAGGGGATCTTGTAAAGAATAGACTTTACCAAGGCAAGTAGACCATCTGGAAGGTGATAATTGCATATTGTTATGATCTGGGGCATAAATTATCTGATTTATTCTTCATTTTAACATAGCTTCACTATTGTGTTTCTCAGATACTAATGATCTATGCACTACACTCTACTTTACTTTTGCCCTTTTTGATTTTCATAATAAAATTCAAACACCAGTGACCTACACAGTTAAGTGTCTTGCTGTAGTATCAAGTCTCTCTAAGTAGAGAGAAGGAAAACAGAGAAAATTAACTTTTTCAAAGCTGGCCTTTTCCTTAATCCCTTAATTTCCTATAGTCTAAGCCAATAAACCAGATTTAACTTTGTTTTCTTTATAATACTGGGAATCCTTTAAAATTTGTGTAAAGTTGTATTTACTCTGTCTTTTTTTAGACTTCATCAAGAAATTTATACCTAAATAAACTTGTAATTCAGAATTTCCATATATAAATAACTTAAATATTTTATTTTACTACATAGTAAAAATTTTCTACAATGGGAACCAAATTTGGGGAAAAGAGCAGAAGAAACATCAAGACTTGACGAAAAGAAGGGTGGAAGAAGTCAGCAGGAAAATTCCCCAAAGTGGTATTTAATCAGTTATTACTTTATAAAATGTAATTCTGTGATATATGTAAGTCTCGTCATCTTTATGCTGTAGCTCCACCAATGTAGCCAAGTTGCTCTATTTCTAAACTGCATCTCAGATATGTAACACACATAATTTGTCTAAATTTAGTGACACAGCCATCTGATAAAGTTTGGAAATTTAATTGGCAACATGCAAGAAAATCACAATGACAATAATAAAATATTCCAGGAATTCAAAGTCATATTATACAAGCTTCATATTGGAATTTAAATGCATTCCAAATCTGATTCCAATTTATCTTTCTTTTACAAAGGCAAAATGTCTCAAATATTCTCAAGGCAATTCTTCTCACTGAAGAGGTAGATACAAGTTGTTCTATGAATAAGCAGAATAAAAAGGAATTCTTCAAACCCAGTGTAACAGTTTTGTTATGACCTAGCAGAGTTTGATTTCACATCTAAGAAGAACTTGCTGGCTCTCTTCTCTGTGTTAGATTATGTAACACAGTGCTGCTTTTTGCATAAAGATTTCAAAATGCTCTTTCTGTGAGAAGGGGTGGTTTTATTTTACTAAATATAAAATTTCAAATAGTTCCATGTTTATATTCTAAAATTTATAATGGGCCTTCTTAATTTGAAATTGAATATGCATCATGTTAGAGATTTTACATCACACCCTTCCTTTCTTTTTTCAGATAGTATTGCTTTTTTAACATTACCATAATTTTCTAAAAATACATGCTTTGTTTATACTTAGAAACCAGGAAACAAACTCGAAAGCACAAATGCTTAAAGAAAGAATACTGTTTTAGCAACTTGTCTCAAATTTTGTTTCAATAGTGATAGTATAATGATGACAATTCTGCTATAGCTGATGATAAATTTTATCTGATAGAATCAGATAAATAAATCAGATAGAATCACTGATAGATTCATCTGTATTTTTACGTAATGTGGGGAGATGGGTTGTTGGTAACAGAAAAGATCACTGTATCAACATTAAGCTTAAATATATAAAAATACTCAAAAGTGACAAGGGTATTTTTTGTTTTCTGATTCTTAAGTTTAACTTTTATAAAAATGAGGTCAATTAAAACATTGAATTATCAAAACCCCAAAGAGAGTGTGTGGGGACATTGTTTCTACACAAGTTGAAAAGCCCAGGGATAACAACAAGAAAAGTGGAAAAACGCTCAACATTTAGTTGACATCAGGAATACTCTAATGAATAACTTCTCTTGAAAGTTGGTAGCACAAACTCTAGTAGTTGGAATGCTTCTTCCCAACAGACAGTTATTTGAAGTAAATTGTTTCAGCTGGATATTTAGTTTTCTATTGATAAATTAAGAAAAGTAATGATACAATCTCAGGAAGTTATTAAATGAGTTGTTACTGAGGCAACTGAATGTGTAAAGATATATAAAGAGGGGCCAGAGAGTTAGCATTGGGTCAAAAATGTTGCACTGGTGAAGGGGTGGGGGGTTTATTCTGTTTCTGACTGAAATCCAACTGCAATCATGTTTGTAATCATGGTGCTTAAAATAAATATTTTATTAAAAAAAAGAAACACACACAAAAAACAAAAAAACAAAAATGAATCTTTCTAATAGCCGAAACTGGTTTTAGCACCACAAGACCTGAATGATCTACAGCAAATATGTGTCTGAAGGGCCACTAGAATCAGTAGAGAAACCCTTTTGCCATATCCATACACCCCAAAATTAAAGCAAAATATCCCATTAAAAAAAATACTGCATAGTATTGGGTTTTTGTGTTCCTAGGATATATCCCTAGTGATATAACTGGATCATAGGAGAGTTCAATTTCCAGTTTTTTGAGGAATCTCCATATTGTTTTCCATAAGGTCTGGACTAGACGGCATTCCCACCAGCAGTGAATGAGAGTTCCTTTCTCCCCACACCCCCTCTAGCACTGATTGTTCTTGTTCTTCTTGATGTGTGCCAGACTCTGTAGAATGAGACGGAACCTCATTGTTGTTTTTGATTTGCATCTCCCTGATGATGAGTGATGTGGAACATTTTTTCATGTGTCCCTTGGCCATTTGTATGTCTTCTTTGTGAAAGTGTCTATTCATTTAATCTCCCCATATTTTGATGGGGTTAGATTGTTTTTCTTGTAAAGTTCTGTCAGTACCTTGTATATCTTAGATAATATATCCTCATCTGATGGGTTTGGGTGAGTAGTTTTTCCATTCTGTGGGTAAATTTGCATCCTAGGCACTATTTTCTTTGAGGTGCAAAAGCTTCTCAGCTTAATATAGTTCCATTTATTTATCTCTGCTTAAACTTGTTTGTAAAGTGCTATTTCCTCCTTGAAGATGCCTTTAGTCTCTCAATGTCTTGGAGTGTTTTACCTATGTGCTGTCCTATATACCTTATGGTTTTTGGTCTGATGTCAAGGTTTTTAATGCATTGGACCTTTGTACAGAGTGTTAGATATTATTCAGTCATCAGAGAGATGAAGTCATGAAATTTTCCTATACATGGATGTACATGGAATCTATTATGCTGAGTGAAATAAGTCAGAGAGAGAGATACACACAGGATAGTTTCATTCAACTATGGATTTTAAGAAAAATAAGACATTATTGAAATAATTCCCAGAGACGAGATCCTGAAGGATCGGCTCATGATTGATTATCACCACAAAGAGTGGTGAGTGCACTGAGAGAAATAACTTCACTGAGAACTATCATATCAATGTCAATAAGTGAGGGAAACTAAGTAAACTTGTAAATATGTGGAGATAGAATCACTCAGAAACTGGTGAGAGTGCAAAAAATGCAGTCATACTGGAAAACATTTTGGCATTTTTGAAATTAAACTCGCAACAGTCATACAACTCAATAACTATTCTCCTAGAGTTTATTCCACAAAAACGAGGGCCAGAGATATAGCATGGAGGTAGGACATTTGCCTTGCATGCAGAAGGACGGTTGTTTAAATCCCAGCATCCCATACGGTCCCTGAGTCTGCCAGGAGCTATTTCTGAGCATAGATCCAAGAGTAACCACTGAACACTGCCAGGTGTGTCCCAAAACAAAACAAAATGACAAAAATATTCACATAAAAACAGGTAAATAAATGTATTTAACAGTTTTTATTCATAATGACAAAAAATGTAAACATTCCAAGACTTCTCCCCTCAGTGAATTATAAAAACTGTGACATATCCACACAACTGAGTAGTATTTAACAGCAATAAACAGGAGAAAATACTGGATATATTATGATGAATAAATCACCAGGGAATTATCTTGGATGTAAAACAGGACTTACTGAAAGCCTAGTACTTTATGTTTTAATTTATAGAACACAGATAATAAAAAAAAATTTTAATGGAATGAACTTTGTGGTTGTCAGCCATGGGATCGAAGAGGAAGTAGGAAGTAAATGTGTGGAAAGATCAATGGGAATGGGTGGAAGGATCTTAATGTGCCGAAACTTTTATTGTATCAATGAGTAGTGGGGAATCTGTTCATTCTGACTGTATTGATAGGGTATTTTTCACTTTGGAGGATAACAACCATTCTTGAATATGCAGATGACATGACTCTTTAGTTTTCCTCTCAGCTATTTTTTCCTCCAACACTGTCATTGCTATTTGAAAAAAGCAATAAACAAACAAAACACAACAACTTCATCCTAAAGTTACCCTGAAATTCAACACTGCATTCTTATTAAAAGTACTAGTTTTACATTGTCACTGTTGTTGTCTCTAGAATGTGTGACCACTCAGGACACAACTTACTAAAAACTCAACTTGACTGTCTCTGCCCTATTTGCTTCCTTTAGAAGAGTTGACTGTCATAGATAATCCCAAGAAAACAGACATTAATGTCCGTATTGGATCCTGATAAAATTTAGCTAGAGGATCTTTGAAACTATATTCCATTGTCTCTAATACTAATAACTCTCATCAATTGAAGGAAACTTATATGGTTAGCTTATATAGGGGGGGAGAGAAAAGTGCTATATATTTGTAAAAATTTGATTTATCAAAGTTGGAGAGAAGTACAGTGGGTAGTGTGTGTGCTTTGCATGCAACCAACCTAGATTCAACCCCTTGTATTCCATATGGTTTCCTGAACATTGTCAGCAGTGACTCCTGAGTACAAAGCTAGAAGTAACGCCTGATCATTGCCAGATGTGACTTCAAACTAAAACGACAAAATATTTGCTTGTTTTTTCTAAAAATAGTTTGCTTTCTGCTTTTATTTCTTTCTTCTCCTATATATATTTTTATCATACCTAGTGGCACTTAGGAGTTACTCCTGGCTCTGCACCCAGAGATCACTCCTGGCAGGCTCTGAGGACCATATGGGATACCTGGGATCAAACCCGGGTCTGTCTGGGTCAGCCACATGCAAGGCAAATGCCCTACTGTTGCACTATCTTCCAGCCCTCTGCTTTTATGTCCTAATAAAAAATTTTAGAACAACACTCTTAATATAACTCTTGGGCTCTTTATTTTTAACTTTATTGATGGTAGTTGGTTACAATTGTGCAGAAACTGCCTGAGGTGCAGCATCTCAGTGAGAAGACAGCATCACAACAAGAAATGATCTACCACAAAGTAGCTGGAGTAGTTTCAATGTGGGTGTTTTTTAAGGTAAGAAGTATTATATTTTTCCCTTAGGCTAGGGCTAAAAATGGAACCAGGGACCAATTTATTATAATATAGAAACCTAGCCAAGGACAAGCACCTAAAGGAGTGTGTCTGGAATAGAAGATTGACTGCTTCTCAGTGATATCAGCATGATCATAATGAGCACAGTCTTCTATTAGTTTCCTCTAAATTCCCAGGAACTGGTTGTAAGAAATAACAAAGTATGCTTGGTCTTCAACAACAGCAGGATGTTGGTTGGAGCCTATTTTAAAAACAAAATGAAACAATAAATAAGCTTGATAGGACTTCATAGACTGTCAAGTGTTGTACAAATAAAAATTGGTGTGATAAGTCAGAATAAAATAAATGTTAAATATAAGTGAGAGCAAAGTTCTGTTTATTTTGTCTAGTAAAATAGTAAGTCCTTTGAAAACAGAGATCTCTGCCATTAGGCTTATCTTTGTAATTGCCTTCAGAAAACCAGATAGTCTTCTGATCAGTATCCAACTTACTGTTCTGTACACAAACCATGTTTTCTGAATGGCTGCTTGAATTAATTCTGATAAATATAAAAGATGAAGTGCTGGCCAGAGCAGCAAACCTTATACCCTTGATAAGATTTCACTCATCTTGGTGAATTTGAACAGAATATTCAAGATGAGCTCTCACTCGGGACCATGTGGCAAATGACTCAGCACTATCTAGACACCTGCAGGGGCTTGTTATTCTATATTCATTGATCAATTGATGTGTACTTTGTTTTGTTATGTTTTGCCTTTCCTCTAATTTCTTAAGCACTTAGAATTTGAAAATAAAAAATGCATGAAATAGAAACAGCATGCCTTAAATGAAACATTTAAAACATTTCCACAATCTCTCCTCAAGCTGATGCTGTGTTTTTGAAACGAAACTATATATATATATAGTTATATATATATAGTTATATATACACTACATATATATATTTGTACATGTACCACTTATATATCTGTAGAAATCTGTAGAATTATACAGAGGTACACTGGATATTTTATTTGTTTCTCAAACCAAGGACGACCCATTCCCAGAGTATTTAATCCCTTTATTTATTTATTTTATTTATCTTTTTTCTCTTCTATTTTCCCTCTCTCTCCAGGTTATTAATTTTCCCTTTTTCAAACAAAACCACATAACTTGAATTAACTATTCCCGCCTCCCAATTAGGGGGAAAAGGGGGTAACCAAGACCAAACAGGTGTAAGACCACTAAGTAGTAAGCTAGACACAAGGAGGACCACTTGCTTTAGCAATCCCAGGGGTTAGGGAAGAGGATATGGAAAGTAGGATGGGAACAGAGGTGGAGGGAGGACAATTTGGTGATGAGAGTTCCCCTGATTTTATGTTAATTTGTACCTAAAATATGATTGTCAACAATATGTAAGCCAATATGATTAAAATAAAAATTATATATAATAAAAAATAAATAGACCTTAAATTATGTTAAAAAAAGAATTATACAGAGGTAAGTATAATAATCCTATACATAAAACATGAAGTGGCTAGAGAGAAAAGAAGTGAGAGAGAGAACTAGGGAAGGGGGTGTTTAATATTGTCTTTGTGGGCGAATGAATATCTGGAAATAGTTACTCAGGGAAAATGGTATCTAACTTAAACCCAAATTATAGACCAAATGCTTAGACAAGGAAGACAATTAATTATAAACCATAAAAAATATTTACTCCTAAAATTTTTTCCATGGGAACATGAAGAATATTACATATTAAACAGCCTTGGGGAATTCTATACATGTTATATTAACCCAAGACATTAAAGAATTGCCCAGAAGGATCTTAGTAAAAATAATTTAGGGTTTTATTGCTTCTTTACATGTACAGGAAGGACAGTCAACTTTGGTGAAAAACATGACAGTTGACCCCAGATACAATTTTAGGGAAACCAGCTCTGATATTCAAGCAAGTTATTTAACCTTTATAAGCTTATGTCCTTTTCATTAATATGAGGGTTGCACTGGTAGTAACTCCTTAGAATTTTGTTAGAACAAAATGGCACAGTGTGTGAGAGGAAAAGACTTATTCATTCCCCTTTTCAAAGAAAACACCTAATGACCATAAGCCATTGTGAAAAAGAATTTCACTCTGCTACTAAATTTTCATTCCTGTCCCTTCTACTGTACAAGAAAACAAAATTTATCTATGCTATGGCCAAATGTTTAATCCTAAAGCATGGATTTGGTTTATGAATGTTAATAAGAGAAATGTTGATTTGAATGTAACTGGCTTCTGCTTGAATGCAATCATGCTATAAACTAGAGAGGTTTTATAGTTCCTACTTCACTGTCAGAGGCAAACCTCCTGGCTGCTTCTCCTCCCCGTGCAATAGGTTTGATTAACTGTGCCTCACATAGCATAGGCATCTGAGAACAGTGAGGAAATCATCAGACTTCGGAGGGTCACTGTTTAGACTTGAACCATCTGTACAGGTTTAGACTTTCCACTAGAAATGTGGCTCATTATTGCTGTAATGCTTTTAACTATCAACTCTCTTTTAAACTATAAATTCTGCTCTCTTGCTTGCCCCCACTGATCTGGTTATAATGTGCTGTGTGTAATGGAAAAGTACAAAGGGAAAAGATGAAATTTAAAGTCTCACTAAAGAATAGCAGCCAATAACAACCTGATTTCTGCATGCAAATGATTGTGTTTCTGCTGAATATGACATCAGTGCCACAGTTCAACCCATTACTCCAATTTAAATATTATGTTAAGTTTAGGGACACACTGTTCCTGCTATTACTTATATTTTCTCTCTCTCTCTCTCTCTCTCTCTGGCCTATCTAGAAACTTCTTCCCTCTCAACTTTTCATTTGCTTCCCTAATTTATTTGTCTTTGAATTTTTGCTTTTTGCCCATTTTAAAATTTTACAGGAAATTGGAGAGATGCTCAAGGAATGTTTTCAGGGACACGATATTAAGATTTATGTATATAATTAACAAGAAACTATGATGCTGATATAAACACAACAAAAATCATTGCCAGACAAAGTAGGAACTAAAGCAAACAAAATAAAACAGAACAGTGCATCACTCTCTGGCCAGGCACCATGAACAGTAAAGTTGAATGCTGTATGCTTCCTGACTTCCTAGGATTCTCCTCATTGGTAATGCTTTTACTTTCTGATCCCTTCAGTTAAAGCACCTGGTACTTCTAGCTCTTGACACTGCTTATGCATAACAATACTGTTTCACTTCATAGGACTCCCCTATTAAATGTATCATATCAAATTTAAGTAATGGCATACAATACTGTATGGTACATAAAATACCCCATGTTTTTAATGATATTTGTGTATCTTGAGTTGTATTGTCTTACAGTGCACCATATTTTGTAATGGCTTTTTGTTCTCATTGATTTCTTTGGAGGAAATATGTGTATGGGGTTGGAACACATTCAGTTGCATATAGGGATTGCTTGTAGCTCTGCACTCAGAAATTTGTCCTTGCAGGCTAGGGGAACCATATGGAATGCAAGGATCAAACCTGGGTAAGCACATGAAAGGCAAGCGCCCTACCCATTTTGCTAGAATTCCAGCCACAACCGGGTATTCTATAGGGTTGTTTATTTGTGATAGTCTAAGTTTGTCTTGTCTTTTATTTGCTCCACACCAGTTAATTACTTTTACCTTTAGGTGCCACATTTTTTACTGAACCATGCTAATTCAAATATGTCTCCATTTTAAGGCACTTCCTCTTAAATATATTGGAAACTAGCTATAATGAACATCACAGAACATCACATCCCAATGAAGAATGCTGTCGTTCTTATTACTCAGAGTCCCCATTGCAACTACAGCCCAGAACAATCTTGCCTTTCAAATTTCAAAGAACTAATTACTTCTGTTTTAAAATAATGCAAATAACAATTGAAAAAATTTTACCTTTTTCAAAATTACTTTCCATATAATATAGAGGACAATGTATGTCTCTCTAAATCCCAATTTCAGGGCTGTTTCTTGTGTACTAGCCAGATTTATCTTACTTTTCTGTTTTCTACTTAACACAACATTAAGTTATGCATATTTCATGTGTCTCATTATACATCAATATTTGTCTGTACTCTATTTTATTTATCACAAGAAATTCAGTTTTCTACTCCACTACGCAATTAATCCTTTTTTTTTTTTACCTGATTTCCCCACCTTTCCCTTACTCTTTGGCAATCATGACCTTAGTCTAAATGTTTAGACTAAACATTTATGTTTGTTCTGTTTATTTATTTGGTTCTTGTAAAACCAAATTATGAATTTATACAATGATTGTATTTAATTTATTTTATTAAGCACAATACCTTAATGTCTATGTTTTTTTTTCCAAGTGGCAAGATATAAAACTATGTTTTTGGTTGAGTAGGAATCATGTTTAGGGTCAGAGTGATGGTGCAGCGAGAAGGCCTTTGCCTTGTGTGCTAGGACAGACCTCGGTTAGATCCCCCTGTGTCCCATATGGTCCCCCACACCAGGAGCAATTTCTGAGCACATAGCCAGGAGTAACCCCCGAGCTTCACAGAATGTAGCCCAAAATCCAAAAAAAAAAGAAAGAAATCATCATGTTTACATGACACATATCATTTATTCTCTTGTTAATGGTCACAGATTATTCCCATCTATTAACTACTATAAATTATACTATAATAATATGGGGGCAAATTTTAGTATGTTTTTATATGTAAATATTTATATTTCAATTGTCTGTGCAATTTTAAAGTAAATACAAAAAATGGGATAATTAATTTGTATGGAATTTTTACTTTTAAGATTTTGTAAAAATTTCCACACTGCTTTCACTACTAACAATGTGCATCTTTCTTTTAATTTTAAATGCTTCAAGTAATGGGATAGAAATATAGTAGAGGAATAAACACAATGATTCTACATATATCATGGTGTGTCCCACTTGGATGTCCCATTGGATAGACTGTAACCACCAAAAATATTTAATTTATTTAGTACATAGAAAAAAAACCTGTATAATATTAATATGCATTTATAACTTTAAAAATTAAATTATATTTATTGAAACAAGGCATTCTATTTAATTTCAATAATTATTAATCTATTTTAATGTTTTAAGTGATAATTATCATTTAATAAATGATAATTTATCTTTATTCAGTTTTCAAATGATTCAATGTGTCATGCTGGCTCTCCTTCACAAAAGTGGCAATATGTCTTTACCCTGTTACTTGTTTACTTTTTCTTTCAGGTAAGGCTTTCTAACACCCCCGACATTGCTTTCTGTGACATTCTTCCTGAGTCACCAGATGAATCAAGAACATGAGTAACTGTTTTAAAAAGTATTTGTTCTCTAGTTGCCATTCTTTGATATAGTAATTATGATAAGTATTTTTTCAAAATGTGAAAGTATTATTTTGATACTCCAAATCTGATGACATGGTGCTGCAGTGAAGTATCATATACTATAACATAATTTTTATGTGTCAGTTAAATGTTTTTCATTAACTATTATAATAGGACATTTGCAACAAGCTTTAGCTTATCTTTTCTTTGTCTTCAGTAACAGTGCACACATGTTATTCAAATTATTAAGCATACTTAATGTTTTTTTAATCAGTCTATTTCATAAGTTTGACCCTGTTATATTTTCCAAAACTTATCATGCTGTTTTTGTTTTCTTTTGTCCCTGTAGTTTTTTATTTAGTCATATAGGAAATTACTCAATGTTTATTTATTCAAAGTCCCTTTAGATAAAAGGGCACTTATATAATAATTATCTATATTTAACAGATGTTCCTCAAATAGCAAGCCAACTATCAATTTCATCACATCTTTGTACCTGTATTTTTGTCTCTTACTAGAATGTATTGGCAATACTGAGCTGCCTTTTGTATAGAACCATAATTTTATCTTTTACAATGTTTTTCTTTTTGTGTATGTGAATTACTTCTATAGTGTTTCAAATTTTAGTCAATCTTTAGTTCTTACTCAATCTTTAGGCAAAACATCCCTCCATTAACAATACTGCAAACCACAGTCAAAAGGGAGAGAGAGAAAAAGAGAGAAATATTATTGGAAACATATATGTGTAGATACTTATAAATAGATAAAAATAATTACACTTCATGGCATATATATAAATATGCATTAATATATATTTCCTTTATTAGACTAATATAAGTAAGTAGTGTTTAGTACTTAAATTACCTTCATAATAAACAATATGTCAATAGAAGTATTCATATCTTCAATCTTAACAGATATTCAAGACAATTGGTAACATCTAGTCTGTCAAGAATAACTTTTGCATCAAAAAGATAATCTTTAATGGCTTTGATGCAATACTTCTTTCTTCATGAATAAACTCAATTAATTTCAATTAACTATAGTACTCATTGTGTACCAAATATATATTTTACATTAATAATTACTTTAAGGGCATGGAGTAATAGTACAGTGGGAAGTCACTTCCTACCCAAGGCCAACCTGGGTTTGATACTCGGCATTCCATATGACCCTTGATTGCACCTGGAGAGACACTTGAGCACAGAGTCAGAGTAAGCCCCGAGTTCCTCTGCTATGGCCCCAAACAAAATAAAAATAATTACTTTATAATACTATTTCAGGGATAGACATAGAATATTATCACCCATTTGGGGGAAGAAAAAAAAAAACAAGAGATAGTATAGTAGTACTACCCAGAGACAATAGAAATATAGGTCAGGAGATCCAGCCCAGGGTAAAAAGCTCACCTAAAGGGCTGTGAGTGGCGCTAAAGTAGAGAAGGTTCTACTAGGACAATGGTAGTTGGAACTGATCACTCTGAACAAGAACTCAATGCTGACAGTGGAAAAACTAACAGGCAAGGCACCCCTCTAACAATAGTGCAAACCACAATGTCAAAAAAGAAATGAGTGTGAGAGAGAAAGTGAGTGAGAGAGAAGCAATTTGCCTGCCCTAGAGCAAGGCAGCGTAATTAAGATTGGGGTAAATGGGAGACATCAGTGATGGAAAGAGTGCACTAGTGAATGATGGTGTACATTATGTGACTGAAACCCAACAATGAGCAATTTTATAATCACAGTGCTTAGATAAAGCAACTAAAAATAAAATAACATACCCTTTTATATGAATTATGAGACATTAAACCCTTCCATCTTTTAATCTCATATTTACAAAAAGTCAAAACATAATAGTAGTAACCTTTGTAAAGATCTTTGAATATAGATGAATCACACACAAAGATCACACACTTTTAATAAATGTTGCAACAAGTTTTCTGCAGCCTCATTCACCCTCATGTGAATATATATTTTTCCCCTTTTTGGTGGGTAAGTGGTACTGGGCCATACCTGGCTACCTGGAAGTGCTCATGTGTTACTGTAGCTATATGCAAGCCAAGTACTAAATTTCCACTGTAGAAATTGAATTACCATGAATTACAAAATTACCAAGTTATTTATGTTTGAGTTTCAGGTGTACAATATTCAAACACCAGTGCCCACCTTCTTCACCAGTGTCTCCATTTACTCTCCTGCCTCCCAGCCTGTCTTTATGGTAGCACTTTATACTTAGTTTAAGCAGTCAGTTCTATGCGAGCAGCTCCCTGCACTAATGTTGCACTGGAGCATTCTCCAAATGGCAAATATTGTACTGTAAGCCAGTTATTATGCTCTTTGTTTCTATTGCCTTTGGACATTTGTTATTCAACTACTGTTTCTTTATATTCTGTGTATGAGAGATCATTCTGACTCAAATGTTCCTTTTCAGAACAATTACATCCAGCAGAAAGAGAACTTCAAGGTTGAGACCCAGATAGATGTACAAAAGAATAATTTTATGTTTGTTGCTATACGCACTTAATATATTGCTTCATTGTAAACACAAGTACATCAATTTGTAATGACTAAATAAATTTTAGAAAAAATATTTGAAAGAATTAGAGTGTAATATCAATTTTCATTAGCTCAAGTCTCCAGATTACTTGTATAGGAAAACATTGGGTGATTGTAAAGAATTCAGATTCCTGAATATTATATCAGATGTAATTTAAGTAATTTTTAGTTTTTATTGAAGGAATGTGACAGCACCACATTATAGAAACATGGCTGCATTTTTTACATACTTTACACTTGAGTCATAAAGGTAACACATAGGGATTTATTCTATGTCTCTGATCAGTGAAGACTGATTTTAGTTTACTAATGAAGATGATTTGGCACTTAATATTGTTAATACATTAATAGGTAATGAAATATTTGCAAATATAATTAATTGTGGGTTATTAAAAGATTAATAACCATTGGATGGAGTTAAAGAAAAAAGTAATTATGTAAAGTGCTTCTCAAACTTTACTGTGCATACAGATCAGTAGCAGAATCTGAAACTTATTGAAGGAAAGAACTTTACTCAGTAATATATGAATGTGATCTTAGATTGAGCATTTCTTTTTGAGTGGGGCCATCCATACCCATCCATGTTCAGGGATTACTGCTGGATCTAAAATCAGGTATTATTCTTGGAAGTCTCAAGGTAAATTAAAGTGCTAGTGGTTGAACCCGTGCAAGGCAATAATCCTATCTGCTGTATTTTTGCACTTGCCAGAATTTGTATTCTTTTTTTTAAACTTTATATTTTTCTGACTATATTATATATAATATTTTATAATGAACATATTTATAAGTTAGCTGAGGATACTGGAGCTCCATGCATATATAAGAGTAAAATTCATTAATGTAGTTATGCATATAAATATATATTTGATTTTATATTCAGTCTTTGAGGTAGCATTAATTTGCAAGAGTATGAATGTTTCTGTGTTAGGAGTGCACACTTATCATACTGCATTCATTGTCACAGTGCCAATATTCCACACATTGCCAAAAGGACATTCACTTCCACTCATTCCCACTGTTGGCAGCCTCTATCTTTGTTTAGAATCACAGGGAGGGTCTATTGTCAGCATGTTATATCTAGTTTCTTCTTTAATACTACCTTTGAGTGAGATCATTCGGTATTTCCTCGTGATTTATTTTTCTTAGCATTACAACCTCCAAGTTCTTCTATGGTATCGCAGTTTCTTTTATGGTGCATCCTGAACATTGTTGGGTATGTCTTCCAAACTAAGAGCATATACCACACACATACACACCAATAAAGTATATTTCCTAGTGGACAAATAGTACAGGGATTAAGGGATTTGCATGCAGCCAATTCTTTTCCTAAACTTGGGCCGCATATGGTCTCCTGAGTACTGTAAGGAGCTTGATGTAGTCCAAGACTTAAACAAAAATTACTTTCACATATTTTATTCATTATGAAATAATTCCAGAGAAAAATTTGGTTAAACAATCAGGAGATTTAGGACCACAATTTCTATCTTTCAGACTTTCGGGTCTCTAGTAATTTATTTTCTATGAAGCTGAATACTCCCCATCAAACAAAAACAAAATTTAAAAGAAACTTGGTAGTACTAGAACTATCCACTACTCATGCTATTTTTTCATAGCATTCTATTTTTTACCATACAGTTACTATAAGAATACTAGTACTGATATAGTTCTAAGAGAGGGTGAAAAAAAGGCTTTTAATCATTAAAGGGAATGGAAGACCAGAAAGCACAGAATATATTTGTGGTATCAAAATACTATAGGAATAGGAGACGTGATTGCCAAAAGCAAAATTAATAGCAAGAAACTTTAAAAAATATTCCTGGTAGGGTGAGTAGGAGGAGAAGTAAAAGGAGTGTAATTATAATAATTATAACAGCATATTTGAAAAATACATCATAGATTTTAGAGTTGAACTTGAGAAGTAACAGAGATTTCCTTCAGCATTGCCACAGACAACTGTGATGACCCATGTATTCTAGCATATGGGAGCTATACATCACCAACCGAGGAAAATGTAACTCAGAGGGTGGTAGATGACTCCATATTGAGGCAATCATGTTAACCATTTATATAGTTGACAAGGCTAAGTGGGATTCTGCTGCCTCCAACAAATGATATGTTTAGAGAAGAAAGAAAAAGAAAGTAAAGAAAGGAAAAAAATGGAAAGAGGAGGGAAAGAGAAAGGGGGTGATGGAAAAATCACTAGTATCAGAATTTGTTTATATTATTATTATTTTTTTGGGGGGGTCACACCCGGCAGTGCTCAGGGGTCACTCCTGGCTCCATGCTCAGAAATTGCTCCTGGCAGGCACGGGGGACCATATGGGGCACCAGAATTCGAACCGATGACCTTTTGCATGAAAGGCAAATGCCTTACCTCCATGCTATCTCCCGGGCCCCTATATTATTATTTATTTTTTAATAATGATAATATTCATCACTATTCAGTGTTTACTCCTTGTTCTAAACTCAGGGATTGTTCATAGCACTGCTTGGGGCACTGGTTGTGGTTTTGAAATAAAACATGGTTTGCTGCATTTAAGGCAAAATCTTACCCACTATATAAATTCCGTAGTCTCAGTATTCTTATTTAATAGACACTGCTCAACTGTGTATAAGCAGAATATAGTGTACAGTTGTCATTGAGTGCACATTAGAGTCAAGTCTGTATTGAAAATAGTTCCTAAAGTCATCTGTTAATTTCTTGTTTTATTGGAAAACAGTTTGTGTAATTGTCTGATATTACATAACAATTTAATTAATTATATATGAGTTTAAATGGTGAAGTGCAAATGTCAGGTGGGGCAAAATGTCAAAGGGGGATCCTTGGTGGCGAGGGACTTTCTTTTGGCTGAGAACACTTTTAAAGAATAAGGAACTTAGACATATTAAGTGGGCCTAGGACATAGTCTAAGTTCAAAAGAGGGTCACTGCAACCATAATATATCATCATAATCTTCACCTCCTAATATTTTCACAAACCTTATTCTTTAAAAAATTTTATAAAGTTACAATAGGTGCTAAGGAATAATAAATGTGAGAAAAGCTGTAAAAATGAAAGTATAAGATAAACTGGTTCAGGCTCAATTTAGAGATGTATAGCACAAAGGTTAGAAAGAGAGATTTTTCCTAGTTTAATAAAACCCAGACTGATATTGCTACATCACAGCTGATATATTTTATTGGAAGAGCAGCTTCAAAACAGCACAGGGTGGCCAAAGCATTGTTTTGGCAGTTACAGTGAAAAATAGTGTGAATAGTAATGGTAGCACATCTAGAGGGTTTAGAATCAAAAGATATCACCTAAGGCAAGCAGAGATAGCATAGCAGAATAAGAAAATAATATATATCATAGGACTGTGAACCCAATAAATGAGAGACATCCATGGGTTGTACAAAATAGATGGAAGAGTTGTAGGATAGCTGGAATTCCTGTCAAAAGAGCGGGTAGAGCATAAAACATCTTTACTGTAATTGTGAAGTTACTTTTTTTTTTTCATTTAACGGCTTGTTTTTTCCTGCTCATGGACAAGGTGAATTATATATCAAACAAGCTACACATAAAGAATACATTTCAGATGTTAACATCCCATTTTCTTTCTTGGGATTATTAATCACATTTGTCTCCAAGTCTATTCTACATCTTCTTTTGTTATTCAGCTTTTCATCAACTCTTCACCCTTTCTGTGCCCTCTGTCCAAAGAAAGCAATAACCTTTTGAAACTGATATACAAATTTTATATAAAATTATAAAACAATAGCAACAACATAAAGCCATCTTCATATTCTACTTTATCACATGTCAAATATATAAAAACTAACATCTATTTTACTTCCTGGCTTTAAAAAAGAGATAAAGGAAGCTATAAACCTGAGAACAGAAAAGTATTGTACCTTGCTTGTGAACACAAGAGACAAAAAGAGATACCCAACTGAAGAGAAGTGAAGGATATATAAAAGAAATGATCACACACACACTCAATAAATACAGGGTCACTGCAATAATATAGTGGCTAGGACACTTGTCTTGCATATGACTAATGTGGGTTCAATCTTGGATATCACTTATGGACCCCAAGTACAGATTAAAGTGATTTCATAGTACAGAGCCAGGAGTAAATTAAGCTGTGAACAGCTGCCATGTGTGGTCCGAAAACCAGTTAATCAATGAAGTGATTGATTCAAAACATCTGAGTATAGGACAACTAGGAATTCTTAGCAATCCCAAGTATGTGTCCAAACCAAAAAATAGCAAACTCCCTATAAAATCTAGTTTAGAATAATCGAAAAAATATAGTATGGAAAGATGCATTTGAATTAGAAATATGATGACAATGCTATTAGAAATCAGTCCAGAAGCTACCCTGGATAAATGTTAGAATGAGATTTGACTAAAAAAGAGTACTTTCAAACTATTTGAAGTGATGCAATATATCTACCTCTTAATTGTAGTTGTAGTCCTTAGGATATATATATATATATATATATATATATATATATATATATATATATATCCTACGTATATATGTATATGTATATACATATGCATATACTATGTATATATGTATGTATGCATGTATCTATCCAAGTTTATCAAACTGTGAAATAATATGTATATACTTTATGTAAATCTCATTTCAGTGGTTAGAAAAAATAAAATAATAGTAAATAATTAGTAATGCTGTCAAATCATTAAAGGCCAAGTTAGAAAATATGGATGAAGGTAGAAAAATCAACTCTAGTTGACATAGTCATGAAAGATCTAGAGTTAAGTCTTAACTATGCATAAGAAATACTGAAAAATTAGACATCCCAACAAAATGCAAGGGTTCAGAGGAAATAATAAATTTTATCATGCTCTCAGAAGACATCAGAGATGGTAGAGTTGCTGAAACTTTTTGGAAAAGAGAGTACCATTACTGAATTAGAAAATAAAAAAACCAAGCCATGAGACTTCTGATATGTTTTATCTCAATGTATTGAGAAGATACTGGTGTTATTAAACAGGTAAAATACCTGAGCCATCTTTTTTTAAAAATTATGATTTCTGAAGGAGATTTAATAAAATGATTGTTTAAACTCTATGAGTCCACAAGGTAAGTAGCAAGTTGAATTAAAAAACTATTGATAAGGTAGTTTGGTCTAGGACAGCTAAAGTAAAGAATTAAAGAAGCTATCATATAAATTAGGAGAGGATTTTTTAATTAAAGTTGGAAATAAAAGAAGTCGATTTAGTCAAAAGAAGTGTGTTATAGTAAATTGAGTAATGTGGTAAAGTATTCCACAAATACAAAAACTCTACTTGCAAAGGGTAAACACACAAAAATAAATATCCTTCTTATACAACAATAATGATAGAGAAGAAATCGACATTAAAAAACACTCCGATTCACATTAGTGTCACACAAACTTAAATATTTGGAGTCAACTTAACTAAAGAGGTAAAGGATGTATACAAAGAAAAGTACAAAACCCTGCTTCAAGAAATAAAAGAGAACTCAAGGAAATGGAGAAACATATCATACACATGGATTAGGAGGACTAACATAATTCAAATGACAATAGTCCCCAAAGCAATGTACAGATTTAATGTAATCTCTCTAAGTCCACCCATTACAGTCTTCAAAGAAGTGGTCAAACACTTCTGAAATTCATTTGGAAAAATAAACATCCACGAATAGCTAGAGCAACTCTTGGGAAAAGGAATATAAGAGCATCACTTTCCCAACTTTAAATTGTATTACAAAGCAATAATCATTAAAACAGCATGGTATCTGATTAAAGACAGAACCTCAATCACTGAAATAGACTTGAGTATGCAAATAATGTTCCCCAGATGTACAATCAATTAATCTATAATAAAGAGGCAATAAATGCAAGATGGAGCAAGGAAAGTCTATTCAACAAGTGGTATTGGACAACTGATCAGCTAAATGCGAAAAAGTAAACTTAGCCCTCCTTCTAACACTACGCACAAAGATTAAGCTTAAATGGATTAAAGACCTTGATATCAGACCCGACACCTTATGTGATACAGAACACATAGCTAAAACATTTCAGGACGTTGAGACTAAAGGCATCTTCAAGGAGGAAATTCACTCTTCAAACAAATGGAAGTGGAGATAAACAGATATGACTACATTAAGCTGAAAGTTTCTGCACCTCAAAGAAAATAATGACTAAGATACAAAAGCCACCCACAGAGTGGGTGAAAAGATTCACCCAATACCCATCAGATAAGGGGCTAATATAAAAGATATACTAGGTACTGACAGAACTTAACAAGAAAAAAATCTAATCCCACCAAAAATTGGGGAGATGAAATAAACAGACACTTTCCCAAATAAGAAATACAAATGGCCAAAAGACACATGAAAAATGCTCCACATCAATAATCATCAAGGAGATGTAAATAAAAACAACAATGAGGTAGCATCTTATGCCACAGAGACTGGAACACATCACAAAGAACAAAAGCAATTAGTGCTAGTGGGATGTGTAGAGAAAGGAACTCTCATTCCCTGCTGGTGTGAATGCTGTTTAGTTCAGCCTTTATGGAACAAAATATGGAGATATCCCCCCAAAACTGGAAATTGAGCTCCCATATAATTCAGCTATACCACTCCTAGGGATATGCCCTAGAAACACAAAAACCCAAAACAAAAATGCATTCCTCTAACTTATATTCATTGCAACACTATTTACCATAACCAGATTCTGGAAACATCCCAGATGACCTAAAACAGATGAATAACTAAAGAAACTGTGGTACATATACACAATGAATATTATGCAGTCATCAAGAAGATGAAGTCATGAAATTTTCCTATACATGGAATATATTATGCTGCGTGAAATAAATCAGAGGGAGAGAGGTGAAGAATAATCTCACTCTTCTATGTGTTTTAAAAAAAATAAAAGACATTATTGTAGTAATGCCTAAAGACAATAGAGATGAGGACTGGAAGGACCTGCTCATGATATGAAGCTCACCACAAAGAGTGGTGAGAGCAGTTAGAGAAATACTTACACTGATAACTATCATGACAATGATAATGAGTGAGAGAATGCCTGTCTTGAAAGCAAGCAAGTAGGAGAGAATAGAGATGGGGGCATTGGCGGTAGTATTCTTAGCTTTGTTTCTTTTTTATTTGCTTTAATGATAAAGTATATGTATTATTCCTGTTCATATGTATAGCATATTTTTTTTTTTGGTTTTTGGGCCACACCCAGTGACGCTCAGGGGTTACTCCTGGCTATTCGCTCAGAAGTTGCTCCTGGCAGGCACGGGGGACCATATGGGAACCGGGGGATCGAACCGCGGTCCGGTCCATCCTAAGGCAGGCACCTTACCTCCAGCGCCACCGCCCGGCCCGTATAGCATATTTTATAGCAATGAATTCTTACCATTATATAAATCTGTCTTGAGTGCAATGTTCCATATATAATGTATTCATTATATGTTGTTTAGCTAAAGTCATAGTCATAAATATATTAGATTAATGAATGATTTATTATATTTCATGAATATAATTAATTGTTCTATAATTATCCTATAATAGAAGCAGAAATCACTGTAGTTTTTTTTTATAGTGAGATTGTGGCAGGAGGATGTAGAAGACCTAAACATACTAATTACCATTAAAATATCAAAATAGTAATCTTCCTCTCTCATCACCACTATTTGACATATTATTAAAATTACTAGCATTATCAACTAGGCAAAAAGAGTCATTTAAGAGATTCAAACTGGAGAGTAAGTCAGACTATCATATTCACATATGACATGATCTTATTCATAAAACATTTCAAAAATGCCAAGCATGCAAAATTTATATAGTAAAAATCACAGGACGTAAAATCAATACACATAAATAGATTTATTGTTATGTAAATATGTATATGATAAAACATTATATATGTAAGCATTTAACAAATAAAGTTCTTAGAAATTAAACAATAAAGGAAGGGAAAGACAATATTTAAAGCTATAAGTCATTTTTATGAAAATAGGGAATAAAGAAAGGGAGACTTATTCAGTATTCATGGATTAAAAGAATTAACACCCTTAATATTACCATCTCATTCAAAGCACTACATAGATTGAATGCAATTCCATTCAAAATACCATAGAATTTTTTAAGAGAATACAAAAGAACTGATAAAATTTGTATGGAACCATAAAACATCTTTAATAAGCAAATGCTGTAATCCGTTCCCAAGAGAGGTTCTCTAATGGAGGTAGGGAGGACGAGTTCTCTCTCCTCCAATTCGGAGAACGCGTCTACCACCCAGTAACCAGCGATTCTGAGGTGAATCGGCGAGTGAACAGCTCACGGAGAGTCAGACTTGTGGAAATATCAGCTTTATTCGGTGGAAATAACTGAGGTCCAATGACCCAGCGTCAGTTCCAACCCAAAAAGTCCCCAAGCCTTC
>PVKC010009003.1:0-27358 GCA_004027635.1 Crocidura indochinensis
CTCCTGGCAGGCTCAGGGGACCATATTCCAACCAGGATTCGAACCACAGACCTTCTGCATGAAAGGCAAACACCTTACCACCATGGTATCTCTCCGGCCCCTGATCCAGAGATTTACTGTTAAAAGCATGAAGCAATTTTAATTTTTTGATACAATAGTGATAAGGGTGATGACCTGCACAAACATTAGGGGATTAGTGGATCCCTACCATTTATTGAGTATTTGATCCCAGAATTTCTCCCATCTTTTCCCATCTTTTCAATGAACTGATATACATTTTACCAAATCTATTCATAGTCTTCCTCATAAAAACATACAGAGACCCAGTCACAGGGATTTTCCTCTCAAGAACACTTTGACTTAATATTGGCTTATGGTGCTGTGACCATATTAAAAAAACCCAACTCTCTTTGCTGTCACTCTAGCCAGAGAACCTGGGGTTTCAATGCTAAGGAAGCTGCCGCTGTCACCCACCAGATGGATCTTTGAATGAGAGGTAGCTATCAGCTCAAAGTAGGTTTTGCTGTGAAGGTGCTACAGTGGCCCATTTCTGCCTATTATGTCACAATGTGCACTTCATGAAAAGCAAGATAAGATAAACATAGTTTATAGTGTGCTAATCAAGGCAGGCGTGTTTATTTTTTGATGTCATGGAACCCTAGTGCCACAATTTCCCTGATTCTTTGGAAATTGAAATTCTTTTGAAAACCAAATGCATTACTTTAATAAAAGCGGAGTGAAATAATGAAAAAAACTGTCTGAAGCCAAGCTAAGACTATCTCTTTAAGACGTCAGCAGGCGTAAGTGTGATGTCATCAACTCGCAGATTCAGCTCCTTTAAGGCCCCCTCCAGGCCGGTCCTACTGTTCTTTCTCTCTGGCTGTTGAGCGGCTGCTCTGAGCACTTGGAGGTCAGGCTCACTGCCAGGTGGGATGCTGGGGCGCTCCGGGAAACTGGGGGAGATGGTAGTGCCCAGAGGTGGGGCAGACTGAGAGCACAGACGTTGAATCTTGTTGCAATTGTTCCTGTGACGACCCGGATCCTCTCCTTAGCAGAAGAGGCCGAGAAAGAGGCAAGTCGGGCCAGGGATCAGCCGCACAGGGCGCTTGTCTCAGCGAGTGGGTGAGCGGGGTTCAGTCCCAGCCAACGGGAAAGTGGGCGTTAGAGGGAGAACACGGGCTTGAAAAAGCCCAGGCGGGAATTTCCAGAGATGACCAAGGATGCCTGGGAAGCCCTGGTGGATCCTAGGATTTGAGGGGAAGAGGTGGAGGCCCTAGAGGGAATCTGCCCCTTCACTCTCTCGGGCTCTGGTCCAGGGAAATCACTGGGAGATCCAGGACCTAAGCTTTGCAAGAAATTCAGGCTTGACAGAGAGTTCTGACTGCAGAACCCCAGGCAGCCCTGATCACAACAGGATGTAGGCCCAAAATCAGAAAACCAGAAACATAAAGATGTAAGAGAATGTGTGTTCTCTGCTCTAGAAAGCTCTGGTTTATCCACAGAAAGAACTCACCCCAGTCCCAGTCCACATTCTACATTGAAAGCTTGAAAGCCCCCAGGTCTGACTGAGGAGATTTGCTGTCATAAGGGCCCCAGGCAATGGGTTCTTGTTCCAAGTAAGCTTTTCTAGGTGTTCTCACATCCTGCCCTCCTCGGGCTTTCCAATTCTGTTAAGACACCTGTTGCTAGGTTTGTTGCAAGGGTGGGCGGCGGCAGTTGAAGGTCTTTTACATTCCTCCGGTGGCTTCAAATTTATTTGTAGCCTATCTGAGAGGGGGAGGGTGCAACCTTATTTTGGACTGCAGAAGTCTCTGGCCCAGGTGTTCTCAATCCCTTTATTTTTAATGTCTCATGATTTTATTTTCCTGAGCGCCTTCCCACTCTGTTTGCTTCCAACCTTGATGAGGTACTTAAGGAATGAGGTGAGGCATTTATTTCCTCTTCTATCCATTTCATTCCTATGGATTTTTTTTCTGGATGGGTTGCTCTATAGTACAACTAGGAGTGTGTTATCCTTGAACACCACTGACCCCTGACATTGTGTAGGGTTCCCCATACCCTCCAGTAGTATTTCTCAATACTGAGCTCAGAATAATCTTTGAGCACCACCTGGTATGACTGCAAAAGAGAAATTGAAGAAAATTTAGACTGCAGAGAATTCTTTCATTTGGGTAATGTGGAAGGGCCTTCACTGTGTTCTTACACCTTATTCATAAGAATGTTCTTATCGAATAAAAACATTATATATGTACATTTTTTGGAGTAGGTCTGAACTTAACTTCTTTTTGGTGTTTGGGTCACACCAGGCAGCACTCAGGGCTTACTCCTGGCTGTATACTCAGAAATCGTCCCTGGCAGGCTCGGGTAGGCCAAATGGGATGTTGGAATTTGAACCACTATCCTTTTGTGTCTAAGGCAAATGCCTTACTGCTGTGCTATCTCTCCAGCCCCTGAGCTTAACTTCTGACACCATACTATACATAGAAGAAATCATACTGGAGAGGGGTCTTATGACATGACTGTGAGAATTAATTCAATTCCTCACCTCATTTATCCCTCAAAGCCAGTGCTTAGTCCTACTTTGCACAAAGGTTGGTCCTAGCAGTGTAGGGTGTGGGGGACCCATATGATAGGGGAGCAGCAGAGGGTATGTACCCTGAGACTTTTAGCAGTGCACTACCAGACTGGGTGCAAGTGGCCTTTCTCTGCTTGCCTGCAGATGGACTGAACCAATGTATCCTGTCCTGGGAGTCCTGGGGCTCAGGACTGCAGTTCCTCCCTGTAAACCGAGCAAGGTCAGCACTCTTGTCCTATTCACACCTTGAACCCAACCCCATTCTGTTTCCTTTGAGAGAAAGGAGTTTCTTTTAGTTTTGTTTTGTTTTGGGTTCACACCCAGTAGCACACAGGAATTATTCCTGGCTCTGCTCCCAGAAATCATTCCTGGCAGTCTTCAGGGGACCATATGGGAAGCCAGGAATCGAACGCCTGGCTTTTTCCCGAGAAAAAGAGTTTCTATCTTTGTGTGTTCATGTGGATCTGGCCAATGACCAGGGTTGCAGCCCATCAATTATTTCCGGTCTCAGTGCAGGCACTTCCAGTCAGGGCAATGGTTTGTGCTTCTCTCTGGTGCTCACAGCAATGTCTTTTTTACAGAGATTTATGTCAAATGCCTTCCTTGCTGCTGCTCTTTGAGAATAATATAGACAAGTGAAGATGAAACTGTTCCATTTGAAATCCCGAACCCAGGTAGGGTGAGCCTTGAAAATGACAGGGTGGGAGGACAGAAGGCTCACCCTACCTGGGTACAGGATTTCAAATGGAACAGTTCCATCTTCACTTGTCTATATTATTCCCAAAGAGCAGCACAGGCTAGGCAGGAGCCATACTGCTTGCACCATTGCTCCGGCCCCCAATTTCCAGGTTTTTTGAGGAATCTCCATATTGTTTTCAATAAAGACTGGACTAGATAACATCCCCACTAGCAGTGAATAAGAGTTCCTTTCTCTCCACATCCCCACCAGCACTGATTGTTCTTGTTCTTTGTGATCTGTGCCAGTCTCTGTGGTGTGAGATGGTACCTCATCAAAGTTTTCATTTGCACCTCCCTGATGATTACTGCTGTGGAGCATTTTTTCATGTGTCTTTTAGCCATTTGTATTTCTTTGTGGATGTGTCTGTTCATTTCTTCACCCCACTTTTGATGGGGTTAGATTTTTTCCTTTTATGTCTGTCAGTACCTTGTATATCTTAGATATTAGCCCTTTATCTGATGGGTACTGGGTAAATAGTTTCTCCCATTCTGTGGTGGATTTTGTATCCTAGGCATTATTTCCTTTGAGGTACAGAAGCTTCTTAGTTTAATATATTCCCATCTGCTTATCTCTACTTCCACTTGTTTAGATCATCCTGTTTCCTTCTTGTAGATGCTTTCAGTCTCAGTGTCATGGAGTGTTTTACCTAAGTGTTGTTTTATATACTTTTCAGGCCTGATATTAAGGTCTTTAATCCATTTTTATTTCACCTTTGTGTATGGTGTTAGATGGAGGTTTCAGTTTGCTTTTTAGCAAGTGGCTAAGCAGTTGTGCCAACACTGTTTTTGTTGAAGGGCCTTTCTTGCTCCATTTTGGAATTCTGGACCCTTTATCAAAGATTAATTGTAGTGTGTGGAACTGAAGACATTTTAAAGTAGAGAGAATTCTTTCATATGGGTGACATGGAAAGGCCTATATTGCTTCCTACACCTTATTCATAAAGTGTTCATATTGAATAAAAATGATATATATATATGTACATTTTGGGGGAAGGTATGGGCATACCCTCTGACATCATACAATTCCTAGAAGAAATCATGTTGGAGAGGGGGCTTATTCATAGAATAATTGTGAGAATTACTTAGTTAATTAGATTCCTTACTTTTAATTCAACAAAACCAGTGCTTAGTCCTACATTGCATAAGTATATGTCCTAGCAGTGTTTATGGGGAAACTATATGTAGGTAAGCAGCAAGACCTGAAAACCCCTGGCAAAGGCACTTCAGGCTGAGTGTAAGTGACCATTTTACTGCTATTTTGCAGGGGGCAGTGACATACTGGACTTCTGTCTCAAATTCAGCCCTTGACCTAGAATCCCAGGGACTTAGGAGTGCAAATCCTCCCTGTAGAGCAAGACCAGTGTTCCTTTCCTACCCTATTCACATCCTAATCCCAACCCCGTTCTGTTTTCAAGGAGATAAAGGAGTTTCTGTCTATGTATGTTCTCATGAGTCAGACCTACCTGGACCCGGAGAGATAGCACAGTGACATTTGCCTTGCAAGCAGCCGGTCCAGGACCGAAGGTGGTTTGTTCGAATCCTGGTGTCCCATATGGTCCCCCGTGCCTGCCAGGAGCTATTTCTGAGCAGACAGCCAGGAGTATCCCCTGAGCACCGTCGAGTGTGTCCCAAAAACAAACAAAAGAGACTGACCTACCTGGTGCCCAGAGGTGTGGCACAAGTGGCATTTTTGGCACATGCAAGCACTTCCTGTTAGGGCAGGAGGCTTTCTTCCTCTACATTCTCACAGCTGTGTATTTCTTATAGGAATTCATGCAAACTGCCTTTCTGCTGCTCTCCCAAAATAATATGTACTGATGAAGATGGAACTGCCCCACTGGAAGTCCAGTTCCCAGGTAGGGGGAGAATGTGAGTGTACGGCAGGGCAGAGGGGGAGGACAGGAATGTGAAGCGCCCCTATTGTCGAGGCATGGTTCCTGGCTGGGGTCCTGGACTCTGCTATTTGAGGCCACTTTTGTCCTTGTTAGCTGTGTTTGGTTTAATGGCCCCCAATGTATTCAGACTTGGCTTCTGAATCAATGTTCTTGGGTCACCACTGGTAGGTCTCAGACCCTATAGGGGTTCTGGAGTCCATAAAATATGTACTGGTGATATGTTGCCAGGGAAATCCTTCATCCCAGATTTTTTGCCCTAAACTACCATTCCTACCTCTTAGGGATCAGATCTCTTACTGATTTTTAGTTCTGGCTCCACAGCCGATAGGGGCTCTCCTGGTCTGCACTCAGGTTTCCCTGGTACTCTGCATGATGGATCATATGTGGAAAACAAGGTTCTTTCTGGGCAGGATATGTACAACACAAGTGCCCTTCTGGCTGTTCTATAGGTTCAGCACAAATTACTTCATTTGTATTTTGCTGCTATTCCCAGATGCTAGGCCAATGCCTGTGTATTTGTCTTCTCATTATCTTCACTCAGGATCCACCTTGGGGGTCTGGCACACTTCTCAGAGTTCCTAACTCTCCAAACTCTGAATGAAGAATGTTCTGCTATATTAAGGCCCATAATGATTAGAGCTTGACATTCTTGACTTTGCTCCTTTCACTTCCCTGTCTGTTGATATTTATAACTGATCCTGTGGTTCTGACTTTTATCCCTTGTCTATGTTCTCAGGCTAGCTCTACAACCACATGCTGAGATTCCCTTCTTAGTAGCTATTGGGTGTTCCTCTATTCTGTTTCCACATAGTTGTCTTTGCCATTAGATTATTTTCAGTGATTCCCAAGTATTTTTTTCTCTATCATTTTTTGATATTGCCTTGCTGGTTCTCAGTGGTTGCTCCTGATTCTGTGCTTCCCAACCAATTCTGGTGTCCTCAAAGAACAGTATGTGATGGCCGTGATTGAATCTAGGTACACATGGAAAAGCACTTTGATTTATGTTAAGATTTTGTCCCCTCACTTAGTGGGTTTATTCTTGACTCTGGGCTTCACATTCACTCTTCAGAATCTTGCCTTTCTCCTTCAGTCATATTTCTCCTGAGTAAAGAAACTAGTGGCACTTTCGAAGCCTCTTGTCAGCAGGCCCCTTGGCTTCGTGGCTCTAAGAGAGAAATGACACCAAAGGATCTTTTTGGAAGCCATAGTTACTTGGAGTCTGATCAGATTTTACATGAAATAGGAAGAATCCATTTCTGGGTGAATTGTGAGTGCTGATAACCAAATCACAGATTTGAGACATTCACTGAACCATGAGTTTTCCTTCTCACTGTTTTTGCATTGTGCAGAGTCTGTCATGGGGATAGAATGGAACGGTATGTGTTTACCATTTTGGGCACCACCCAGAGATGACCTTACAGATCCTTCTGGTTCTGTGCTAGGGTTTGTTTTTATTCATTTTGGTTTTTGGGTCACATACAGCAGCACTCAGGGATTACTCCTGGCTCTATGCTCAAAAATCACTCTTAGCATGCTTGAGGGATCATATGAATGTGGAGATTCAAACCAATAACCTGCATGAAAGGCAAACACCTTACTGCCATGCTATCTCTCAGGTCCCTTTTTAAAATTTTTTTCTTATTGTTTTTCTGTGCTTCGGTTTGACCTTGTTGTATACGCATAACGTCACCTCAAGAATGCTCTATAATAGTGTCCACGGGTCATGTTGGCTAATGGGACTTCGTCAAGGTGAATTTCCGGGCCTTTCTTCCAGGGATGATGGTAGGGAGAACATGGAGACTGGTTCCTCCAAAGGCTAGGGGCTTGTCCCTGAGTCTCTAGGTTCCTGGGTATCTTGCTTCTGTGTAGATTCCAGGTTGCAGCTGTCATGACACCGTCCTGTTTTGCTACTCAGGATGCTGTGACCTTCCCCCAAGTAGCTGTGAGCTTCTCCCTGGATGAGTGGCTGTGCCTGAATCCTTCTCAGAAGGATCTCTACAGAGAAGTGATGTTAGAGACCTACCAGCACCTCCGGGCCATAGGTGAAAATCCCACTGGGGCATCTGTGAGGACCAATCTGAAAGATTGAACCTGGGTTAACCTCAAGCAGGACAAAGGGCCTAACACAGTGCTCTTGTGCTAGCCTTAGGTTAAGTTCTCTTCATGAGTTTAAAAGCATCAATGGCACTGAGAGACTGCTGTAGCCCCACTGTTGCTTGAAAGATTATGTGGGAATGGGATCTCATTTGAAGCTCTTGCATGCAAACTCTGTTCCCCAATTCATTGCTTTCTATCTTAGCCACAGTTTAATAGTTTTGTTTTTGACCACACCTAGCATTTCCCAGTGACTTTGCCCGCTTATGACTATACTCAGAACACTGTTAGTGTAGAGAATAGCATGAAAGATAGGTTGTTTGCCTTGACAGAGGCTGACCTGGGCTCAATCCCCAGTATCCCAATGATCTCCAGAGGCTTTCCAGATTGATTCCTGGACTCTTGGCCTGGAGTAATACCTAAGCATCACCAAGTGCGGCCCAAAATCAATAAAGACAAAACTACTTGGGAGGGTATAATTGATCCTATATGAGGTATGGGTGTCCAAATTCTTGTCAGTCTATGTAAGGCAAGTACCCACCCCACTGTACTATTGTTCAAAACCTTAATTTTTTTATTTGTTTGTTTAAGGACCACACCCAGCAGCTCTCACATGTAACTCCTGTATCTTCACTCAGTAATTAGTCCTGGTTAAAAAAAGAAAGAAAAAAATTAGTCTGGGTAAAATCTGTGGATAATATGTAATGCCTGGGATTGAACCGGGGTCTATCTTGGGTTGGCAGTGTGCCAGACAAGTGCCCTACTGCTGTGCTATCACCCAAGTCCTTACTTCTTAAAACATGATTGGTCCTTGCAAAACTTTAGTGGTGATTGAGATTACTCCTAGCTCTATATTCTGTGCTCATTTCACAAAGGGCTCAGGGTTCTGAGATTGATGCACTATTTCCTAGTATGAGCCCTTTTTGTATTATTGCTGCCTCCTTGTTGGACCTAGTGACATCTGTGTGATAAACAATGTGCATATGCAGAGCAGAGATTCTGTTTATTTGTTCCATGATTCAGCCTCTTTCATAGGGACCCAGAGAACACCTGAGGTGTTATCCTCTTCCCTGTCTTTTAACCATGAATGATATCTCTTTGCCAGGGCATTGTGGTGTGAAGCCTGCACTGATCTCCTGGTTGGAAGTAGGAGAGCTTGGAAGACTGCAGAGAGGCATGTTTCTGGGTAAGTGTGGCAATAATCCCCTGGATCAGCCCCTGTTGTGTGTAGCATCCTGGGCCTACAGAAATGTATGTGCTGAACTTTTTGTGTCTGGCTACTTTATTGGGGTGGGGGTCTTTTCCATTCCCATTTACTGCCTTTGCTGCAGAATCCCAATATGTTCTAGAATTTTGCTCCCTTGTCTGCTCCTGCTGGTTTTATTTCTGTGGATCATTAGAGCAGAAGCTGAGATTCTGTGCCTTCACCTACCATCTGTGCTCTCTGTCTGGTTGCATAGCTCAATGATGGAGTGCCCTTCTCAGCAGTAGCTGAATGTCCTTCTCACCAATCTTTCTACACTTGCCTTCACCATGAACTTTAGTAGGTTATTTCGTATTACAAAGAAGGTTTTTTTCCTGTTTTTTCACACATAATTATTGGTGATGTTATGCAGCTTTCTGGGAACCCCGGCCAATGGGGAGAAAAAAAAGGGGTGAATGCCTCGACTAATTCATGGGTTTACTGAGGCCGCTCCAATCCGAAATATCTGTGGAAGGAAATATTTAAGAAGTTAGTAGAGATGCTCAGGACAATGTCTTGATGATCAAGAGGGTTTATTGCCCGGGAAAATAGCTTATAAAGGTAGAAACGTCATGGGGGCGTTACAAGCACATCACTCAACTTTCCACCAATTACAGACAGCATTGGGGCGTTACAAACACGTCACTCAACTTTCCACCAATTACAGCATGGGGGCGTTTATCAGCATAAACTGGGGGCAGGAATTAGGGAGGGGTAAAGAAGTAGACTTGAGCACATGTAAAAATGTTAATTTTGTTTGTACTGAAAGCATAAGTAAAATATTACCAAGCAGGATCTTATAAACTTTTACTCAGCAAGCATAAATAAAACATCAGTTGTAAGCACATCAGTTTTTTTTTGCTAACACAAAGGCAAGTTGTTCTATATAGGTGACTTCCTCCTGGCTGGATGGTTGGGCTGCTCTGTGTAAACTTTAACTTTTGTAGTCGGCCATTTTCTTTGTCCTCCGGGCATGAGTGCCTCTTGCCACGTGGGTAACAAGGTCAGGGACTTCTGAGACACCATTTTGTTCTAGGTTCTATCAGCTCCTCACAATGTCAGGGTTTAATCTGGCTCTATTATTTAGATTAGCTCCTAATGCCACAAGGTGCCATGTGGGATGCTGGAGGCAAACTTGGTCCACCACTTGGAAGGTCAACACCCTCTATGCTATACTATATATTTGACATGGTTATTGAATATACTAAGAAATTATTTTTGGGGCAAACCTGGTTGTTCTCAGGGGTTACTCCTCACTGGTGGGCCCATATAGGAGATTGAGCCTGAGTCAGTCCTATGTTACCTGAATGCAAGCATACACCTTATTACTCTACTTCTACTCTGGCCCCAAACACTAAGCAAAAATTTTGGAGGGGGGGTCACAATTGGCATTCCTCAAGTGTGACACCTATCTCTACACTCAGAAATTGCCCCTGACAGGCTTAGGGGACCATATGGGATGCTGGGATTCCAACCACCACCCTTCTTTTTTTGTTGTTTTTTGTTTTTTGTTTTTTGGGGGGTCACCCCCAGCAGTGCTCAGGGGTTATTCCAGGCTCCATGCTCAGAAATTGCCTGGCAAAAACGGGGTACATATGGGATGCCGGGATTCAAACCGATGACCTTCTGCATGAAAGGCAAATGCCTTACATCCATGCTATCTCTCCGGCCCCTTGAACCACCATCCTTCTGCATGCAAGACAAATGTCTTACCTTGATGCTATCTCTCCAGCCCCCATACCGTAAGAAATTTTATATTTGTTGTATGGGATTAATCAGTGATGCTCAGCACAATCTGATCTGCACAAACTAATTACTCCTTGCATGGCTTTAGGCAGTAGATGCGATGCCGAGAATAAAATTAGAGTCAGGAAGTTTCAAATAAAACTCCCTCAACACTGTGCTTTCTATGTTTACCACTAAGTATGTTTCATCTGTTACCAAGGGAAATCCACACTGAGCTCTTTACTGTAATGCTTTTGACTCATCTCTTTTCTCAAAACTGATGTAGTACTTTAAACATGTATTTATTCCATCACTGGAACAGAGCAATTCACTGTAATCCATCTGACTTTTATTCTCTTTTCTTTAAGCTGATTTTGTACTTTTAAAACATGTATTCATTCCATCACTTTTGCTGCATTCCACCAGGTTTCATTCAACTAATATTTGGGTGGGGTTGGGCCACACCCAGTGGTGCTCAGAGTTACTCCTATCTCTGTGACTAGAAATTGCTCTTGAAGGACTGGAGAGATAGCATGGAGGGAAGGCATTTGCCTTTCATGCAGAAGGTCATTGGTTTGAATCCCAGCATGCCATATGGTCCCCCGAGTCTGCCTGGAGCCATTTCTGAGTGGAGAACCAGGAGTAACACCTGAGAACTGCCGGGTGTGACTCAAAAACCAGAAAAGAAAAGAAATTGCTCTTGAAAGAATATGGGGAAAGAATATAGCATGTCAGCAATTAATCCCAGGTCTTTCCTGGGTTTGCTGCATGAAAGGCAAATTCACTACTATCTGTCTGGCCCATTCAACTAATACTTTTTTAGGTCATACCCAGCAGAACTTTGGGATTACTGCTGGCTCTATGTTCAGAAATCATTCCTGGCAGACTCAGAGGACCACATGGGATACCGGGGTTCAAACCACTGTGCTTCTATATGCAAAACAAACGCGTTACTTCCAAGCTATCTCTCCAGCCCCTTCAAATAATTTTTGGGGATTTTGGGCCACACTAGTGACACTCAGAGGTTTCTCCTGGCTATGTACTCAGAAATTGCTCCTGGTTTGAGGGACTATATGGGACACGAGGGATTGAACTCACATCCATCTTAGGTCAGCTACATGCAAGGCAAACACCCGACTGCTGCGCTACAACTCCACCCCAGGCACTTAACTACTTCTAACCTTTTATATTTTGGTTGATTTAAGATGGTGGACCACAAGTTCCGATAGTGACATTTCAGAAATTTGCTTTTGGAATGGAATGTCCAAAAAAGTATGAGATGGTGAGTGTTACAAATTTCAATTCAATATTATGATTGTGCTGGTAGGATACTCAATGCTGTAAGCATGTAGTATTTGTAAATAGAATTATTTGACACAGTTCTTTGGCGTCCTTAATAATCTGTGCATTGCAGAGTATGCTGAGCACTTGTTTGATGTCTGGCTTCTCATGTCTGGCTTGTCAAAGCTGCCAGCATGGATTTCTGAGAGCAGAGTTCAGAATAAACTCTGACTTCATACTGGAAGAAACCATATACATGTCAGGAGTCTGGGAAGGCATTCACTCAATCCTCAGGTCTTTATAAACACAAGAAAATTCATACTGGAAACTTTATACATGTATTTATATTCCACACCTAATGTCGCTCAGGCTTTACTCCTATTCAGTGCTCATGGGCCAATCTTGTCTTGTCTTAGACATTATAGAGTGCTGACCAAGGCTGGAACTCCTTGTAAAAAGACCCTGATTTTGGTGAGGAAAGAGACCTTGATCTCAGGATTTCTGCAATGGAGCATCATTCCTGCCTCACACATGGAAAAACACTTTAATTTATGTTAATGTTTTGTCCACACACACATAGTGGGTTTATCCCTGACTCTGCACTTCACCTTCACTCTTCAGAGTCTTGCCTCCTCCCTTCAGTGATATTTCTCCTCAGTAAAGTAGTGGCACTTTCGAAGCCTCTTGTCAGCAAACCCCTTGGATTTGTGGTTCTAGGAGAGAAATGAGAGCAAAGGATCTTATTGGAAGCCGTAGTTATTTGAATCCGGTGATTTTTTTTTTTACCTAAAATAGGGTTAATGTATTTCGGGGTGAATTGTGAGTGCTGATAACCAAGAGCACAGATTTCAGTCACTCACTGAACCATGAGTTTTCTTTCTGACTCTTTTAGTTTTGTACAGAGTCTGGCATTGGGATGAAATGAAACAGTATGTGTTTACACTTTTGGGCACCACCCAGAGTTGACTTTACACATCCTTCTGGTTCTGTGCTTGGGTTTGTTTGACCTTGCTGTGTGTGCATAACTTCACCTCAAGAGCATTCTAGAATAGTGTCCAAAGGTCATGTTGGTTGATGGGACTTCCTCAAAGTGGCCTATCTTCCAGGGATGATGGTAGAGAGAATATGGAGGCTGGTTCCTCCAAAGGCTAGGGACTTGTCCCTGAGTCTCTAGGCTCCTGGGTATCCTGCTTCAGTGTAGATTCCAGGTTGCATCTGTCCATGACCCCCTCCTATATTGCTACTCAGGTTGCTGTGACCTTCTCCCAAGTAGCTGTGAGCTTCTCCCTGGATGAGTGGCTGTGCCTGGACCCCTCTCAGAAGAATCTCTACAGAGAAGTGATGCTAGAGACCTACCAGCACCTTCGGGACATAGGTGAGATCCCCATGGGGCATCTGTGAGGGCCAATCTGATCAATTGAAACTGGGTTAACCTCATGCAAGACAATGGACCTTCCAGAGTGCTCTTGTTATGGCCTTGGGTCAAGTTCTCTTCATGAGTTTATAAGCACCCAGTGGCAATCAGAGACTAATTGCTTCTTGAAAAATTTTGTTGGAATGGGATCTCATCTGAGGCTTTTGCATGCAAACTCTGTGTCCCAATTCATTGCTTTCTATCTTAGCCACAGCTTAATAGTTTTGTTTATTGTTTTGATTTGAACCACACTGAGCATTTCCCAGCGATTTTCAGCGCTTATGACTGTACTCAGAAACACTACTAGTGTAGAGAATAGCATGAAATATAGGTTGCTTGCCTTGACAGAGGCTGACCTGGGTTCAATCCCCAGCATCCCAATACTCTCCAGAGGCTTTCCCGAGTAATTCCTGGTCACTGGCCCAGGAGTAATCCCTGAGCATCACAAAGCATGGCCCAAAATCAATAGAGAAAACTACTTGGGGGGGGGGGCATAATGGATCCTATATATGGTTTGGGTTTCCAAATTGTTGTCATTCTGTGCAAGGCAAGTACCTGCCCCTCTGTACTATTGTTCAAACCCTTAATATTTTTGTTTGTTTATGGGCCACAGCCAGCACCTTTCAGGTGTAACTCCTGTAACACTCAGTAATTCATCCTATAATAAAAAAAGGAGAGAAAGAAGTTAGTCTTGGTAGACTCTGGGATAATATGGGATTCCTGGAATCAAACCAGGGTCCATCTTGGGTTGACTATGTGCCAGGCAAATGCCCTACTGCTGTGGTATCACTGAAGCCCTTACATTTTAAGACATGATTGGTCCTTGCAAACTTTTGTTTTGTTTTGTTTTGTTTTCTGGTTTTTGGGCCACACCCAGTGACACTCAGGGGTTACTCCTGGCTATGCACTCAGAAGTTGCTCCTGGCAGGCACGAGGGACCATATGGGGAACCAGGGGATCGAACCACGGTCCGTCCTAGGTTAGCGCAGGCAAGGCAGGCACCTTACCTCCAGCGCAACTGCCCGGCCCCCATCCTTGCAAACTTTTAATGGTGATGGAGATTACTCCTAGCTCTATATTCTGTGCTTATTTCACAAAGGGCTCAGGGTTCTGAGATAGAAGCATTTTGTCCTAGTGTGAGCCCTTTTTGTACTATTGCTGACTCCCTGTTGGACACTTCAATTTCAACCTGGTTATGTCTGCTTGATAAGCAACGTGCATATGCAGAGCAGAGATTCTGTTCTTTATTTGTTCCATGATTCAGCCTCTTTCAAATGGGGACCAAGAGAACACCTGGGGTGCTATCCTCTTCCCTGTTTTACCCCTGAATAATACCTCTTTGCCAGGGCATTGTGGGGTGAAGCCTGTGCTGATTTCTTGGTTGGAAGGAGGAGACCTTGAAAGGCTGCAGAGAGGCATGTTTCCAGGTAAGTGTGGGAATAATCCCCTGGATCAGCTCCTGGTGTGTGTAGCATCCTGGACCTACAGAAAAGTGTGTGCTGAGTATTTTGTGTCAGGCTACTTTATTGGGGTGGGGGTCATTTCCATTCTAATAATGGCCTTTGCTGCTGAATGCCAATATGTTCTGGAATTTTGCTACCTTGTCTTTGCTCCTGCTGGTTTTCTTTCTGTGGATCATTAGAACAGAAGCTGAGATTCTGTGCCTTCACCTACCTTCTGTGCTCTCTGTTTGGTTGCATAGCTTGGTGTTGTGTGGTGCCATCCTCAGCAGTAGCTGGATGTCCCTCTCACCAATCTTTCTACACTTCCCTTCACCATGAACTTTAGCAGATTATTTCATATTTCAAAGAAGAGTTTTTTTCTGTTTTTTTGATACATAATTATTGGTGATGTTAGGGTTTAATCTGACTCTTCAGATTAGCTCCTAATGCTACAATGTGCCATATGGGATGCTGGAGGCGAACTTGGTCCACCACTTGGAAGCTCAACACCCTCTATGATATACTATGTATTTGACATGATTATTGAACACACTAAGAAATTCTTTTGGGGGGCACACCTGTATGTTCTTGGGGGTTACTCCTGCTGGCGGGCCAATATAGGAAGCTGGGGATTGAACCTTAGTCTGTCCTATGTCACCTGAGTGCAAGCATACACAATATTGCTCTGCTTCCATCTGGCCCCAAACCGTAAGAAAAGAATTTTGGGGAGGGGTCACAACTGGCAGTGATCAGGTGTGACTCCTGGCTCTACACTCAGAAATCGCCCCTGGCAGGATTAGGGGACCAAATGGGATTCGAATCACCATCCTTTTGCATGCAAGACAAATGTCTTACCTCGATGCTATCTCTCCAGCCCCCATACCATAAGAAATTTTATTTTTGTTGTATGGGATTAATCAGTGATGCTCAGCACAATCTGATCTGCACAAGCTAATTACTCCTTGCATGGCTGTAGGGAGCATATGCAATGCCGAGAATAAAATTTGGTCAGCTAGTTTCAAATAAAACTCCCTCAACACTGTGCTTTCTATGTGTACCATTAGGTATGTTTCATCTGTTGCCAAGGAAAATGCACCCTGAACTATTTACTGCAATGCATTTGACTCATCTTATCTTTTCTCAAAACTGATTTAGTACCTTAAGACATGTATTTATTCCATCAATGCAATTCACTCATCTGTACTGACCAATTCACTGCAATCCTTCTGACTTATCTTCTCTTTTCTATGCTGATTTTGTACCTTTAAAATATGTATTCATTCCATCACTTCGCTGTATTCCACCAGGCTTCATTCAACTAGTACTTGGTTAGGCTTTTGGGCCACACCAATGGTACTCAGGGTTACTCCCTCTTTGTGGTTAGAAATTTCTCTTGAGGGGATAGAATGGGTAGAATGGAGGTAAGGCATTAGCTGTTCATGCAGAAGGTCTTTGTTTCAAATCCCGGCATACCATATGGTCCCCCAAGCCTTCCAGGAGCAATTTCTGCATGGAGAACCCCTGAGAGTTGCCAGGTGTGACCGAAAAACAAAAACCGGGGAAAAAATAAATTGCTCTTAAAGGCTCCGGGGACCATACAGGATGCCAGCAATTGATCGCAGGTCCTTCCTGGATTGGCTATGTGGAAGGCAAATGCCAAACCACTACTATCTTTTGGCCCATTCAACTAATACTTTTTAGGGTGTCACACCCAGCAACGCTCAAGGGTTACTCCTGGCTCTATGCTCAAAAATCATTCTGGCAGGCCTGGGGGAACATATGGGATACAGGGATTTGAACCATGGTGCTTCTGCATGCAAGGCAAATGCCTTACCTCCATACTATCTCTCCAGCCTCTTCAACTAATATTTTTTGGTTTTTGGGCCCACACCTGGAGGCACTCAGAGGTTACTCCTGCTATGCACTCAGAAATTGCTCCTGATTTGAGGGACCATATGGGACACCGGGGATTGAACCCACATCCATTCTAGGTCAGCCACATGCAAGGCAAACACCCGACTGCTGCGCTATTGGTCTGCGGGATTCCATTCAACTACTAGTAACATTTCATATTTTGGTTGATTTAAGATGGTGGACCACAAGTTCCGATAGTGACATTTCAACAATTTGCTTTTGAAATGGGATATCCAAAAAAGTATGAAATGGTGAGTGTTGCAAATTCCAATTCAATATTATGATTGTGCTGGTAGGATACTCAATGCTGCAAGCACATAGTATTTGTAAATAGAACTCTTTGGCATCCTTAATAATCTCTACGCTGCAGAGTATGCTGAGCACTCGTTTGATGTCTGGCTTCTCATATGTCTGACTTCTCTAAGGATAGATTTCTGAGAGCAGAGTCAAGAATAAACTCTGACTTCATACTGGAAAGAAACCATGTACATGTCAGGAGTCTGGGAAGGCGTTCACTCAATCCTCAGGTTTTTATAAACACAAGAAAATTCATACTGGAGAGAAACTTTATACATGTATTTATATTCCACACCTGAGGTGCTCAGGCGTTACTCCTATTCAGTGCTCGTGTGCCAATCTTGTCTTGTCTTAGACACTATAGAGTGCTGATCCAGGGTGGAACTCCTGGTAATAAGGACCCTGATGCTGGTGAGGAAGGAGAACTTGATCTCAGGATTTCTGCAATGGAGCATCATTCCTGCCTCACACATGGAAAAACACTTTGATTTATGTTAATGTTTTGTCCACACACATAGTGGGTTTATCCCTGACTCTGCACTTCACCTTCATTCTGCAGAATCTTGCCTCATACCTTCAGTGATATTTCTCCTCAGTAAAGTAGTGGCACTTTCGAAGCCTTTTGTCAGCAGGCCCCTTGGATTTGTGACTCTAAGAGAGAAATGAAAGCAAGGATCTTATTGAAAGCAAAGTTATTTGAATTTGGTGGTTTTTTTTACCTAAAATAAGATTAATGTATTTTGGGGTGAATTGTGATAACCAAGAGCTGATAACCAAGAGCACAGATTTGAGTCACTCACTGAACCATGAGTTTTCCTTCTGACTCTTTTAGTATTGTACAGAGTCTGGCATTGGGATGAAATGGAACAGTATGTGTTTATCATTGTGGGCATCACCCAGAGTTGACTTTACAGGTGCTTCTGGTTCTGTGCATGGGTTTGTTTGACCTTGCTGTGTGTGTATAACTTCACCTCAAGAACATTCTAGAATAGTGTCCACAGGTCATGTTGGCTGATGGTACTTCCTCAAAGTGAATCTCCTGGCCTGTCTTCCAGGGGTGATGGTAGAGAGAACATGGAAGCTGGTTTTTCCAAAGGCTAGGGGCTTGTCCCTGAGTCTCTAGGCTCCTGGGTATCTTTTTTAAACAGTGTAGATTCCAGGTTACAGCTGAACATGACCCCCACATGTATTGCTACTCAGGATGCTGTGACCTTCCCCCAAGTAGCTGTGAGCTTCTCCCTGGATGAGTGGCTGTGCCTGAATCCCTCTCAGAAGAATCTCTACAGAGAAGTGATGCTAGAGACCTACCAGCACCTTCGGGACATAGGTGAGATCCCCATGGGGTATCTCTGAGTGCCAATCTGATAGATTGAACCAGGGTTAACTTCATGCAAGACAAAGGGCCTATCACAGTGCTGTTGTTCTGGCTTTGGGTCAAGTTCTCTTCATGAGTTCATATGCACCCAATGGCACTCAGAGACTGGGGTAGCTCCATTGCTTCTTGAAAAATTATGTGGGAATGGGATCTTTTCTGAAGTTCTTGCATGTAAACTCTGTTTCCCAATTCATTGCGAATGGGATCTCTTCTGAAGTTCTTGCATGCAAGCTCTGTTTCCCAATTCATTGCTTCCTATCTTAGCCACAGTTTAATAGTTTTCTTTATTGTTTTGTGTTCGCCCACAGCTAGCATTTCCCAGGGATTTTGAGTGCTTATGACTGTAGTCAGAAACCCTGCTGGCATAGAGAATAATATGAAAGATAGGTTGCTTACCTTAACAGAGGATGACCTGGGTTCAATTCCCAGCATCCCAGATATCTCCAGAGGCTTTCTGAAGTTATTCCTGGTCACTTTGCCAGGAGTAATCCCTGAGCATCACCAAGTGTGGCCCAAACAATAAAGAGAAAACTGCTTGTGGGGCATAATGGATCCTATATGTGGTTTGGGTGGCAAATTGTTTTCTGTCTGTGCAAGGCAAATACCTGCCTCTCTCTTCTATTTTCAAACCCTTAATATTTTGTTTGTTTTTGGGCCACATCCAGCAGTGCCCAGGTGTAACTCCTGTATCTTCACTCAGTAAATAGTCCTAGCAGACTCTGGAGATAGCATGGGATGCCTGGGATTGAACAGGCGTCCATCTTCGGTTGGCTGTAAGGCATTTAAATGCCCTACTGCTGTGTTATCACCCAAGCCCTTACTTTTTAACACATGATTGGTCCTTGCAAACCTTAGTGGTGGTTGAGATAACGCCAAGCTTTGTATTCTGTGCTCATTTCACAAAGTGGTTAGGGTTCTGAGATTTATGCATTTTGTCCTAGTGTGAGCGCTTTTTGTACTATTGCTGCCTCCTTGTTGGTCTTTCTATTTCAGCCTGGTGTCATCTGTGTGATAAGCAACATACATATCAGATCAGAGATTCTGTTCTTTATTTGTTCCATGGTTTAGCCTCTTTCATTAGGGACCCAGACTATACCTGAGGTGCTATCCTTTTCCTGGTCTTTTACCCATGAATGATACCTCTTTGCCAGGGCATTGTGGGGAGAAGCCTGCACTGATCTCCTGGTTGGAAGAAGGAGACCTTGGAAGGTTGCAGAGAGGCATGCTTTCAGGTAAGTATGAGAATAATCCCCTGACTCAGACCCTGGTATGTGTAGCATCATGAACCTACAGACATGTGGTTGCTGAGCATTTTAAGTAAGGCTACTGTATCGGGTCGGGAATCTTTTCCATTCCACTAACTGCCTCTGTTGCTGAATCCCAATATTTTCTGCAATTTTGCTGCCTTTCATTTAAATCATTTAAAGGAGAAGGGTGTTTTAAGATACAAGACATCCTTTTTGGGGGTGGAAGGGTTGCACTCTGCAGCGCTCAGGGGTTATTCCTGGCTCTTCTCTCAGAAATCTCCCCCAGCATGCTCTGGGGACCTTATGGGATGCTGGTATTTGAAACACCTTCCTTCTGCATGCAAGTCAAAGGCTTTAATTCCATACAACTAACTTCAGTTTGATTATCACAGTTATTTGTTTTATTTATTTATGTGCTTATTTATTTATTTATTTATTTATTTATGTATTTTGGTTTTTGTTCCACACCTGGTGGGCCTCAGGGGTTATTACTGGCTCTGTGCTCAGAAACCATTCATGGCAGGCTCAAGAGACCATATGGGATGCTGGTAATTGAAAGCAGGTTCGGCTGGGTTGTTCGCATGCAAGGAAAATGTTCTACCTTTGTGTTATGTCTCCAGCCCATAAAAGTTTTATTTATTTATTTATTTATTTATTTATTGTCTTGGCGTCACATTCAGCGGTACTCAGGAATTACTTCTGGCTCTGAGCTCAGAAATCACTCCTGGCAGGCATGGGAGACCATATGCGATGCCAGGATCTGAACCACCATTTGTCCTGGGGTGGACACGTGCAAGACAAATACCCTACTGCTTGTTGTCTCTCCAGCCCCCTTTTCCCTTCAGTTTTGATACTACCTTAATGGTTGTACTCAGTGGTCTCTCCTGGTCCTGTGCTTCTCAGCAATTCTGGTATACTCAGAAAACTACCTGTGCTGTCTGTGATCAAACCTGGGTCTATTCCTGCAAGGAAAATACCAACTCTTAGGAATACTGAGAATTTTTTGTTTCTCTTTTGGAAGCATTGCACTGATTTTCAGGAATTATTCTTAGCTCTATTCTCATATATAACTCCTGCAGTTCTTTGTGGATAGATATGATGCCAGAAATTAAATTAGGTTCATCCACTTGCAAGGTGGAGCCCACCCAGGCTTTCCCATGTCGCTTTCACACTAGAATATATATTTTTCCTATTCTGGAGGTTGTCTAGATCACACTCAGCAGCACTCAGTGAGTACTCCTGGCTCTATACTCAGAAGTTATCCTGGCAGGCTTGGGGAACCATATGGGATGTTGGAAATTGTCCGTCTGGTGTTGTAAACATGGAAGGCAGACACCCTAACCCTTGATATTACTCTGGCTAGTGTGGGGGTGAATATATATATATATATTGTCCAGATTGATACATGCAAAGCAAATAACCTACCACTGTGCTATTTCCAGCTCCTCCAGAAATATATAATTGATTTATATATTTTAACCACGGTTGAGCCCAGGACAACTCTAATGTGGATGTCTTTAAGTTCCTCATTTTGACCCTCCTAATCTATCTTCCCTATTCTTTTTGTTGTTGTTGTTGTTGTTTTGTTTTTGGGTCACACCCAGCAGGGCTCAGGGGTTACTCCTGGCTCCATGCTCAGAAATTGCTCCTGGCAGGCACGGGGGACCATATGGGGCACCGGGATTCGAACCGATGACCTTTTGCATGAAAAGCAAACGCCTTACCTCCATGCTATCTCCCGGGCCCCCCTATTCTTTTTTTTAAATATGGAACACTTCACTAATTTGCGTGCCATCCTTGCTCAGGAGCCATGCTAATCTTCTTTGTATCATTCCAATTTTAGTATATGTGCTGCCGAAGTGAGCACTATCTTCCCTATTCTATCAGCTGCTTTATTATCTGAAAACAGTATACTGTTAACTTATTGCTTATTCAGCCAGGTTTTATTCAATACATTTTTGGTGTGTGATTTTGGTCCACACCCGTAGACTCGGGTGTTACTATGACTCTGTGATCAGATATTATTCCTAGCAGGCTACAACAATCATATAGAATGTCAGGATTTAATGTCAGTCAGCCACATGCAAGGAAACACCGTCTTTGCTTGTCTTCTTCTGGCCCACTCAGAAATATATATAAATATATGTTGGTTTTTTTGTTACTCCTGTCTATATGTTCAGAAATCACTTTCGGCTTGGGAGACAGTATGGGACGTTGGGGGATTGAACCGCAGTCTGTCCTAGGTAAGGCAGAAGTCTTACCCCTTGTATCACCGCTCCAGCCCCTAATTTGTTTTATTTTTGGGGGGGGGGTATATTTTTTATCTGTATTTTTAAACCACTGATGAGTGATCCCATAATATTGTGATAATATTGCTGCTTTAAACAGTTTTCATTCACTAAAATATTTGGTCTTTGGGTCAGCCCTGACAATGCTCAGGTGTTACTACTGGCCCTGTGCTCAGAAATTTTTTCAGGGGCTAGACATAGGGGTCTCAAACTCGCAGCCCATGAGTTGTTGCGGCATCCATACAACATTTTGTGGCCCATGGCCAGCCTTCAAATATCGAAGTATTCATGACTATTAGATTACCGAATAAAAATTGCATATTTGAAGGCTGGTCGAGGGCCACAAAATGTTGTACGGAGACCGCAACAACTTGCAGGCTGAAAGGTTGAGACCCCTGGAGGTAGGTCATTTGCCTTGCATACAGAAAGATGAAGGTTCAACTACAGGCATCCCATATGGTCCCCTGAGCCTGCCAGGAGCAATTTCTGAGTGTAGAGCCAGGAGTAACCCCAGAGTGCTGCTGGGTATGACCCAAAAACCAAAAAAAAAATCCCCACAAAAAAAATCACCAGAAAGTATTCCAGTTTGGAGGGAGGGGGGATATAAGAGATCTCAGTTATCCAACCTGAATCAGTTGCATGCAAGGCAAATGACATCCCCATTTTGTATTGTTCTGATCTCTGAACAGAGACTTACATTTTATTCCTGGCTTGTTTTTAGTATGGAGAGCACCAGTTCAGAATTCCTCCATTCCACAATTTCCTTTTAGAATGAGATCTCCAAACAGGAGTGAGTTGGTAAGATTTGCAAATTCCAAATCATTCTTATTATGGTGGTGGAATATCTCGGTGCACAAAGGAGTTATAGAGTTATAGAGTAGGCCCATTGATCCAGCCCTTTTACCTCATCTTTGGTCCTGCAACGGTGGAAGTATCCAGAACCCAGTGTGAAGAGAAGTATTTCATTAATCTTATAAGTGTCAATCTCATTTGAATGATTTGTCTTATTAAAAGGTCTCATTGCTTTTCAGAGCAAAGGAATTCTGTTATTTGTGTGGTTATGGTTTTGGGAGGGAAGAGATTTAATGATTTTGATTTGATATAGTATGAGGTCAAGTGTTTCCACTGGATTATGAGTAGAGATGGAAATCTGGATCTCATTCACCACTGTACAATGTCCCCGAGCCTCACCATATTTGATCAGGGAGCACACAGCCAGAGTAAACAAGAGCAATGCCTGGTGGGACCTCCATAGTAGAGAGAACATTTCAAAAAAGGATACTGAGTTTATTGATTGGGAGGAATATGACTCTTGTGAGACTTTTCTTCTCTTTTGGTTTGACACCTATGATATTTGGGGGTTTTCTTTGGAATGGGTCTATTTTTGATATCAGGGCTTAATTCCAAACTGTACTCTCCTTGCCATACTACTGGTCTGGCCCTACTGAGGTATTTAACATTCTGATTTGGCAGTTTCCTTTCCGTTGTGCAGAAAATCCCACCTGGCCTTAAGTTATATGCTCTTAGTTCCTACCAAGCCCCAAGAGAGGATGTGTTTACGTTTGTTTATATAGGGTTCAGACATCATGGTTTCTGTTCCTCTGCTCAGATTATGTTTTACTTCCCTAAGCTCATTTCTTGGCTGAATGTCTACCTCTCTCCACGGACATTCACACATGTAGCCAATTGTTTTTCTGTGATTGGGATCACATATGAACGGTGGTTTTGAACATGGAGACTTGAAGGTTACTGGACTAACCCTGTGCTGTTCCCTAGGGAAGAGGCACGCCATGCTGGGTTATGAATGACCTAGTATTGTTGAACCCAGTCTCAAGGAAAATGCCCTGCCAGAATTGTGATGGGAATGAGAACTCAGGGGTCATCTATTCAATGGGGGAGGATCAGGTTGAAAAGAGTGTCTGTACTATGGGAACCCAGTCTTTTCTTTTCTTTTCTTTTTTTTGGTTTTGGTTTTTGGGTCACACCCAGCAGTGCTCAGGGGTTACTCCTGGCTCCATGCTCAGAAATTGCTCCTGGCAGGCACGGGGGACCATATGGGGCACCAGGATTTGAACCAATGACCTTTTGCATGAAAGGCAAACACCTCACCTCCATGCTATCTCCCGGGCCCCTGGGGAACCAGTCTTTTGGGCACAGTGCCCTCATTATGTTATGTCCAGTAACTGGACACAGACCTCCATAGTTGGACCACTTTGGGCCAAGAAGCCACCAGTGTTTGCTCTAACTCCCTCATATCAAGATACTCACAAGCATATTTTCCATGGAGTGTACCCCACCATATATAAGCAATGTGAGGGGGATTTCTTGTGTGCTCAGCACTATGATGTGCCCTTTTATACCCCTATTATACAGGATTCTTCTGATGGTAAGCGAAATGGATTCAGACTGAGACAACTGTCACACCAGAATGATCCAAAGGAAGTCTGGACAGGAAGCAAATGTCATATATGTCCCAAGAATGGCAAGTCCTTCACTTCCTCTTCGTCCCACACTGAACACATGAAAATTCATATAGGAAAGAAGTCTTATATGCGTCAGGAGTGTGGAAAGTACTTCACCCAATCTTCAAAGCTTATTAGACACATGAATATTCATAAGGGAGTGAAGACTTATACATGCCGTGGGTGTGGAAAGGCCTTCACACAATCCTCATTGGTTATGCACATGAATATTCATACTGGAGAAAAAACTTATTTATGTCAGGAGTGTGGGAAAGCTTTCATTGCATATTCAAACCTTTCTGGTCACATAAAAATTCATACACGAGAAAAGCCTTATTCATGCGGGAAAGCTTTAATTAGTTCGTCAGTGCTTCCAGTGCATAGGAAAATTAATGCCGGTGAGAAACCTTATTCATGTCAGGAGTGTGGAAAGGCATTTGCTCGATCCTCAAAGCTTAGCAGACACATGAAAAGTCATATAGGAGAGAAGCCTTATTTATGTCAGGAGTGTGGAAAGGCATTTGCTGTATCCTCATATCTTAACAGACACATGAAAATTCATACAGGAGAGAAGCCTTATTCATGTCAGAAATGTGGAAAGACATTTGCTCGATCATCAGCCCTTAACATACACATGAAAATTCATACAGGAAAGAAGCCTTATTCATGTCAGGAGTGTGGAAAGGCATTTGCTGTATCCTCCTATCTTAACATACACATGAAAATTCATACAGGAGAGAAGCCTTATTCATGTAAGCAATGTGGAAAGGCATTTGCTCGATCCTCAAGCCTTTCTGATCACCTGAAAATCCATAAAGGAGAGAAATCTTATTCATGTCAGGAGTGTGGAAAGGCATTTGCTGTATCATCAAGTCTTAACATTCACATGAAAATTCATACAGGAGAGAAGCCCTATTCATGTCAGGAGTGTGGAAAGGCATTTGCTCGATCCTCAAACCTTAACATTCACATGAAAATTCATACAGGAGAGAAGCCCTATTCATGTCAGGAGTGTGGAAAGGCATTTGTTCAATCCTCAAAGCTTAACAGACACATGAAAATTCATACAGGAGAGAAGCCTTATTCATGTCAGGAGTGCGGAAAGGCATTTGCTCGATCCTCAAACCTTAACATTCACATGAAAATTCATACAGGAGAGAAGACTTATTCATGTCAGGAGTGTGGAAAGGCATTTGCTGAATCCTCAAATCTTAATATACACATGAAAATTCATACAGGAGTGAAGCTTTATTCATGTCAGGAGTGTGGAAAGGCATTTACTCGATCCTCAAGCCTTTCTGATCACATGAAAATTCATACAGGAGAGAAGCCTTATTCATGTCAGGAGTGTGGAAAGGCATTTACTCGATCCTCAGACCTTAACAAACACATGAAAGTTCATACAGGAGAGAAGCCTTATTCATGTCAGGAGTGTGGAAAAGCATTTGCTGAATCCTCAAGCCTTAAGAGACACATAAAAATTCATACAGGAGAGAAGCCTTATTCATGTCAGGAGTGTGGAAAGGCATTTGCTCGATCAGCAAGCCTTAACAGACACATGAAAATTCATATATGATAGAAGCCTTTTTCATGTCAGGATTGTGGAAAGGCATTTGCTCAATCCACAAACCTTTCTGATCACTTGAAAGTTCATACAGGAGAGAAGCCTTATTCATGTCCAGACTGCAGAGAGGTATTTGCTTGATTCTCACACCTTAACACACATATGAAAATTCACAAAAGGACCATGGAGAGATAGCATGGATACTAGGTGTTTGCCTTGCATGCAGGAGGTTGGTGGTTTGAATCGTAGCATCCCATATGATGCCCTGAGCCTGCCAGGAGTGATTTCTGAGTAGAAAGAGCCAGGAGTAATCCCTGAGCACTGCAAGGTGTGACCTAAAAACCAAAAAAAAAAAAAAAAAGAAAATTCACAAAGGATAAAAGCCTTATTCATGTCAGAGTGTAGGAAGGTGTTTGCTCAATCCTTAAAGCTTCTTAGACACATGAATATTCATGGAGAGAAGCCTTTAGCCTTATTTGAACTGTAGCAAAGCCTTCAATAAATCTCAAGACACATTATTCATATCAGGAATGTGTGGAGTCATTTGCTCATTGCTCATAGCTTGTTAGACATATTAATACTGGAGAGAAACCTAACTCCTGTTAGGTGAATGTGAAAAAGACTTCACTTAAAACTCAAACTTTTCTTGGCAGTATATTACTGATTTGTACTGATAAGAAGACTTACTTATGTCAGAAGTAATGTCCTTCATTAAATCTTCAAACTTAATTTGCACAATTAAATTCAAACAGGAGTTAAGTCTTATACATGTCAGGAAAATGGAAAGGCCTTCTCTTAGTCCTCAAACCTTACTATGCACATGAATGTTCATACAAGAGAAGAGTGCTATTCATGTCTGGAGTGTGGGAAGGCTTACACTTTCTCTTCAAGCCTTCAAATGCATAAGAAAAATCCATTCTGGGGCCCGAGATATAGCACAGCGGTGTTTGCCTTGCAATCAGCCGATCCAAGACCAAAGATGGTTGGTTCGAATACCGGTGTCCCATATGGTCCCCCAGGCCTGCCAGGAGCTATTTCTGAGCAGACAGCCAGGAGTAGCCCCTGAACACTGCCGGGTATGGCCAAAAAACCAAAAAAGAAAAAGAAAATCCATTCTGGAGGGAAACATGACCCATAAGAAGTGTGGATATTTTTTCACTGATATTGAAACTGTTTCGTAGATATGATAATAATATCTGGGGCCGGAGAGATAGCATGGAGGTAGTGTGTTTGCATTGCAGCAGAAGGACCATGGTTCGAGTCACGGCATTCCATATTCCATTCAGGTCCCCGAGCCTAACAGAAGTGATTTCTGAGAGTAGAGCTAGGAATGATCCCTGAGCACTACTGGGTCTGACACATAAACCAAAATAAAACAAAAAACCAAAATTATGATCTGTGCACCTCATACAAAATGGTTGGAATGGCCTTGCAAACCAGTGACTGGGGTTCATGCTACACATTCTGTATGTAGGGTTTCTCAAGCCCAAAGGTATGGATAACAGAGTCAGCAGTTACCTTTGAACATCATAGGTTGTCATTCCATGAAATAATTAAATTTTCAACATGACAATATTAACTTGAGGGAGTGTGGGAAGTCCTGTTTACTTCTGAGTGATTAACTGCATACAATTATTATTGGGACTAGAATGTAGCATAGTGGAAAAGGTATTTGCCTTGGTAGCAGCTAATCAGCGTTTGAACCTTGACATTTTATATGGTCTCCCAAGTCTGCCAGCAGTACATTTTATACTTCAGTGGGTCCTATAGCAATGAATACAGCTTCATAATATCATTACTTGAC